>CM066168.1:34002103-34209007 GCA_033629205.1 Lithocarpus polystachyus | reverse complement strand
ATAACACCACAGTCATTATCAATTATACCTGAAGCTGTTATATCAAAGCCTCCATAGTTGGTCGTCCATGCCACCATCTTTTGTGCCACCATGCTTGCCTGTTGTAGATGAAGACTTAGAGCACTTGTAACAATGGAGCTAATAGCTATATAGCTATTTTAGCTCCACTAAAACACAAAAATTAACCATACAGTAGTGAAGCTATATGTATTTTTTTTTTACCTTCCTTGCTACAGTGCACAGCTATCAATGCTGTGCACTGTAGCTAAGAACTTAAAAAAATATTTATTCTCAGCCCAATTAAAATAATATACGTTAGTTTTATTTTTTTTCATTCTTTTATTCTCACATCGTGCCTCTCTCAGTCACTCTAATCTGAAGCTCTCCATCTCTCAAAACTATCTCAAGCTCACTCTCTCAAACTCTCACCTCTCTGTTTCACTTTCACCGCCGCCGCCCGAGTCATCCTCAACGTCGCTGCCACCGAAGCTCGACGTCACCGACCCACCAGCTGTCCCCAGCTGCCGATCAGCCTCAGACCCACGCCTCCATCCACCTCAGACCCACGCCACCGAACCTCCGAGCTCCACCCTCTCTCTGCTATCTCATGCCTAGCGCCAATGTGGGTTTGTGTTTGTGTTTTCCAATCTATTGTGGGTAGTGGGCTTGTGTTTGTGTTTGTGGTAGTGAGCTTGTGTTTCCAATCTAAGGGCATTTTGGCACAATTGATGAAATTTTCGAGGCTATTTTGTTTACAGTGTTTTCCGATGTGGCTGTTGTGGGGCAGCGGTGAAGATAGAGTGAAAGAGAAAGAAAGACAAAGCTGAAGTAGAAAAACAAAATCCAAGTGAAGATAGAGTGATGTACATGCGTGTGGAGGAGATAAGAGAGTATATGTGTGTGGAGGAGAAAAACAAAGAGGAAAAAAGAAATAAAAGAAAAAAAAGAACATGGATTTGGATGAAACCAAATAAGATAATGGGAAAAATAAAATTAAGAATAATAAGAAAAATAAAATTAAGAAATGTTACCACAATATTTTTGCAATAAATTTTAAGTGGTAGGTTATTATTATCTACTATTGGTGAGAAAAAATAATATTTTTTTTTTATGGTGGCGGTTGCGGTAGTGGTAGTGACAGTGGTGGTGGCAGTAGATGTGATTGTTGTATATAGTAGAGATATATTATTCTATCATGTGGCGGCGGCGGCGGAGGCGAAGAGTCGGTGACAGCGGTGGAAGAGTCGGTGGTGTTGGCGGTGGAAGAGTCGTTGGCAGCGGCTGTAGTAGCAGCAGTAGCAGTTGCAGGTGGTTGTGATTATTTTTTATTGTAGTGGATATATTATTTTGTTGTAGTAGATATATTATTTTATTGTGATGTTTATATTATTTTATTGTGTTAAAAGCTAAAATAAATCCATTGTTGCAGTATGTGAGTAGGTAAAATAGATAAAGTAACTTTTTGTGGTGTCAAATAGCTAAATTTTTAGCTTCGTGGATGCTCTTACCTTCTCTTCTTGGGGTAGTTTTAGCAATACTACCACCTAATGGATTTTTATTTTCTTTCTTCTTATGGCTTCCGAAGCAAAAATAGTACTTAACTTGAAGACTTGAAGTGCAACTGGGTTTTACTTTGTATCTTTTTTTCGACTTTACAGGTATATGTCCCCAAAACCAAACTACTATACTGGCTCTATTTCCTCTATGCCTCTCCTTTATATAGCAAACTAGTCGCTAACCCGTGCGATGCACGGGATAGTTAAATAAAAACTAAAAGTATTTATTTTACTTAAAGGTATATGACTTAAATTTTAAAAATGTATAATTTGAAAATGAATGAAAATAACTAATTTCTTCAATATAATGATTTAGAAAAAAAAATTTTCTTCCATATCATTGATTTCACATAACACATTTCGACGTGGGCTATTCTATGGTGATAACTTTACATAATATTCAACTGCAATTGTATCTACTATCCACTACCAATCTAATCTATATTATCTTGATAGTAGATCTATAAATTGTATTCTCGTATTCTTAAAGCTTGCCACATTATTGTTATTATCTATATATAATATAAAACTGAAATTTTTAACTTTTTGAAAGACTTACATTAGAATTAGGATTAAAAAATAATTTTTTTTAAATAAGACCTTACATTATTATTTTTTTTTTTTTAAGGGCTCACTTTAGGTTAAAAAAAAAACTCACGTGAAAAATAAAAAAAAAAACTCCTATTAGGTTTAAGGAAAAAAGAGAGAAACTCCTATTAGGACTCTCTCACTATTTAGTTTAACAAATTAAAATGATAAGAAAAAAAGAGGGAGAGAGACTCCTGTTAGGACTCTCTCACTATTTAGTTTTAAAAATTAAAAAAAATTATAAATTAAAATGATGATATGAAAAATTATGGGAGTTTCAAAGGTTTCGGTTTTATATATGTATAGATGATAATATATATATATATATATATATATATATATATAATATAAAACTGAAAATTTTAACTTTTTGAAAGACTTACGTTAGAATTAGGATTAAAAAAATAATTTTTTTTTAAATTAGACCTCATGTTAGTTTTTTTTTTTTTTTTTAAGGGCTCACTTTAGGTTTAAAAAAAAAAGACTCACGTGAAGGAAAAAAAAGAGAGACTCCTATTAGGACTCTCTCACTATTTAGTTTAACAAATTAAAATTTTTTATAAATTAAAATGATGAGGAAAAAAGAGAGAGCGAGACTCCTGTTAGGACTCTCTCATTATTTAGTTTTAAAAATTAAAAAAAATTATAAATTAAAATAATGATGTGGAAAATTGTGGGAGTTTCAGAAGTTTCGGTTTTTAATATATAAATTTTTTTTTTTTAAATTAGACCCCACGTTAGTTAGTTTTTTTTTTTTTTAAGGGCTCACTTTAGGTTTAAAAAAAAAGACTCACGTGAAAAAAAAAAGAAAAAGAAAAAAAGAGAGACTCCTATTAGGATTAAGGAAAAAAGAGAGAGACTCCTATTAAGACTTTCTCACTATTTAGTTTAACAAATTAAATTTTTTTATAAATTAAAATAATGAGAAAAAAAGAGGGAGCGAGACTCCTGTTAGGACTCTCTCACTATTTAGTTTTAAAAATTAAAAAAATTATAAATTAAAATGATGATGTGGAAAATTGTGGGAGCTTCAGAGGCTTCGATTTTTAATATATATATAGATAAATAGAACCCACATTGGGTTGGTTTGAGATATTGATAAATCCATATCCCATGCTAGGATTAATGAGTACTAATGTCCTTTAGGATAACGTAATTAATATATGGGCTCCAAAGTTACGTCATTTCCGTATTAAGGTAAGAACCACTTGATGAAGATGAAAAATAACATAAATTTTTAAGGGTTAAGCTTAGGTCTAGACGTCTAGTGTCTAGTAGTACTGGATCCGTTGAGATAATGACACGTGTTCACTTTTAGACACGTGTCACCATTTGACCGGGTCCAGTGCATTCAGTGCACCCAAGTCAAATTTTCAAACAGTGACGGACCTACAGTAGGGCAGGGGGGGGCCATTGCCCCCCCCCCCCCCCCCGCCCCCCCAAAAAAAAAAAAAACCAAGTATATATATCTATATATATATATGTTGAAATTTTAAATTTTCGTCCTAATAGCCCCCCATTATTAGGACGAAAATTGACCAATTAGTGAGACCCGTGAATCTGTGAGACTAGTGTTTAAGTCATTAGTGAGACCAATTGACCAAAGTCTTTGGTCTGATTGTTTTGGTTTTATCAAAAATTTTGTCTTTGTGATTTTGTCATTTTGTGTAATGTGGTTAATATTAATAATATATATGAACTTGTGAACTTTGTTTTTATCACACACATGTGACTAATATTAATAATATATATATATAAACTTGTGCTTTTCTATTTGTGATTATTTTGGTATTAGAATTTTTTTTTTTTTTTTTTGGTTGAGAAGTCCTTTTTTTGGTTGGTGTATAGAACTACAAAATATGGAAATAATGAAACATTTTTTTTTTAATTTGTAGATCATGAGTAAGTCCACTATAATATTAAATTTTTTCAAAAGAAAAAATCTAAATAATTCTGAAGTTATGATTTTCTAATGGACTCTATGATTTTGTACATTGAGAAGGGGATTGCTGCAAAATTTGGCACAGAATCAATCATAGATGACTTTCAAGACTTAAAAGAATGTCGAGTTCTATTTTTGATAAATGTGTTGAAATGTTTAAAAAACACTTATTTTGTATATTATACTTTGTCGACATTTTTATAATATCAAATGTTTAAGAAACACTTATTTTATATGTAGTATTTTGTTGAATATGAAATAAATGTTAGTTTTTATTTTCATAAAAAAATTGTTTTAAGATTTGGCCCCCCTCATGTTTGAATCCTAGTTCCGTCCCTGTTTTCAAATACTGAATACTAAATTGGGAGGGAATCTTATTGCGTTTACATTGAATAATTCATATAACATGTTTGCTTGTTGCGTAGGAAAGTTGTCAAGTAATTAATAAGAGTTCAGATTGGTCTATAAGATATGTATAATGCGTGGTAATTTCCCTTTTTCTATCCAAGAAATTTAATGGCATTCCTATCTGACTCTGAAGTCTCAACTTCTCTCCTAATCTTCGTCTACTCTTGATAGAAGCTACACGGTAATTATGAGTTTTTTTTTTTTTTTTTTTTTGGTAGTAAAAAATGCGTTATGAACTTATGATCCACTCATAATTCTGCTTCTTTTGCTTTGATCAGAAATATAGGGAGTCAGATTTGAAAATTGAAAAGAAAATATATAATCTGGTCTTACTCGTTTCAAAGATCAGATAAGATAAAATGCCAGTACAAGTAGAAGGTACGTAGCATTTGGTGATGCATTCTCTATATATCATTTTAGGCTCTGTAGCTGAATGCATCCTGCATAGTGATATAATATAGGACAAAATGGGCAAATGCCCTTTTCAAGCAAAGAAAGTAACATTTTGCCCTCCTTCCCAAACTAATTAGGAAAATGCCTCTTTTTTGAAAATCGATTTTATAAAAATCGAGTTAAACCTTATAGTAGCGTTTTTAAGGAGTCTATAGTGACGTTTTCAGGACATATAGTAACGTTTTGTAACTCGACGTCTATGAAGTCGAGTTATAGGCAAAAAAAATGAAAAAAATTGCCTATAACTCGACTTCATAGAGGTCGAGTTACAAAATATTACTATATGTCTTGAAAACGTCACTATAGGCTCTTTAAAACGCCATTATAGGGCTCAAAAAATAATTTTAACTCGATTTTGAGAAAATCGAGTTTCAAAAGAGAGGCATTTCTCTAATTAGTTTGGGAATGAGGGCAAAATGCTACTTTCTTTGCTTGAAAAGGGCATTTGCCCATTTTGTCCATATAATATAATGTATTCTTCTTAGAAGGCCATAAGTAGTTAGGTACTACTACCCCCAAAAAACCGATCCCCTGAGAGCCACAGAAAAATATTCTACTTATAAACATTTTTTTTTTTTTTGAGGAGATAAACATAAATTAATTTGAGATAATGATATGTAATCTTTTAAAAATAATCAAGGCATATTGAAAACTTTTCAGATATATTCTCATACTTTCAATAATTCTATATATGATGATTTTCCCCTTTTTTAATTAGAATATAGTAGTTTTTTTTTTTTTCTTTTTTTTTAGAATGAATATAGTAGAACTTTGTTGGATAAAAAGGCATGTGGATAAATCAAACAAATGCCTCTCTCTCTTCTTGGCAAAACTTGTTAATGTTTGAACAAACAAAAATACAAGAATTGAAAATACAATGAAAATAAATTTTCTTAAAATAGACTACCGCCCCTTTAATAGCATCAATGAGCCAACCAACCTAGAAATACATTGCAATTCAAAATTTAAAAGAGGAGAAAAAAAATCAAGGCTAGAGCCTTCACTACGCGTTTTCTTAAGAAAAAAGAAAAAGAAGATTTAGGAAGCTTTAGACTCATTTGGATTGGCTGAATTGTAACTTGGCAACATTTTTCCTTTCACTGTAATATGAATATTTACAACTGTTATTTTTATTCAATTTGAAACTTCATTCACACGTACATATTCAACATATTCTAAAAATACCAAAAGAAAATTCTTTATTTTGGTTTTCAATCTCAAAATCAAATAAACTTGCTTAAAATACCTAATAGGCCAAAAACGTATTGACCCTTTGTGATGAATTAATTGATTAACTAGCCAAGTTTATTAATTAATCAAATTAACATGCAAACGCGTGGTAACACAAACAAATCACCAATTAAACTAAGTATGCAGCGGAAAATAAATGACACAATGATTTGTTTACGAATGGGGAAAATCAACACGGCAAAAACCCCACGAGGTGATTTTAAGGTTACTACTCCAGAAAATCCACTATTATCACAACAAGCGGTTACAAGTCACCAATTAAACTAAGTATGCAGCGGAAAATAAATGACACAATGATTTGTTTACGAATGGGGAAAATCAACACGGCAAAAACCCCACGAGGTGATTTTAAGGTTACTACTCCAGAAAATCCACTATTATCACAACAAGCGGTTACAAGTGAAGGAATCCCAGTACCTTATACCAACCTACAGTTGAACCTTTACCCCAATACCCAATTGAACTTGTTCTGTAGTGACAATCTCTTCTTTTTAATGCATGGCTCCAAGTACGTGACTGACCAATTGCGTAAATCTCAGTACGCGACTTCAATCACTAACTAGAGAGAGATGTTAGCTGCAAAGTTCTTCTTTTCTTCAACACATGAAGATCACGAAGTTGCTTGATCACAAAACCTTATGGTGTACAAACACAACAACTTTTTCAAGAACTAGGGCAAACTAGGTTTCTGGTCACACTTAAGGAATTATGCACTTGTGCAATTTTGTTCTTGGCTGTGCCACCTGATACGACCCTTAAAATAATCCTTATATACATTTAGAGTTATGAGAAAAAAAAGCTCAAACATACAATCACAGATTGAATAAAAAATAGTCTTAAAAAACTGAAATTTATAAACCTCGAAAGATATCCTATCTGTTAAGCTACTATCGAGCCACGGGGCTGGAACAGCTCTACAAGCTCGATAGATGGCTAGCTATCGAGATAGCCATCAAGCTTTAATGACAGACACTTTTCAGACTTGAATCTTGGACAAGCTTGAATCTTGGACAGGCTTGCATGGTTTTAACACTTGATCTTGAAACAAAATTTCTTGAAGTATTAAACACATCCTAGATCTACTCAAATACAAGTAAAGTGCGATTTGTCAAAGGATTAACCAATTATATAAAGTAGTGACATATGTTCCTAACAAGTGAATCACATATGTCCTAACAATATCTTTGACTATAATAATCTAAGGTTATGCATACACTACAATTCACCCCCCCCCCCCCCCCCCACCCTCCTTTTTTTTTTTTCGGCGTGTTGATGCCCACCATTAATTATATCAGCTTCACTAGTCAGCATCGACCGAGATCAAACAATAGGTAGCGAATATATTGTAGATATATACCGACATTATCTTATAATAATAATGGGAGAAAAATTTCATATGCTTGTATTGCTTGTGGCCGAAGGGCATTGCCGCGTTGGGGCCAAAGAGGCACGGGCCCTCTTAATTGGTCCCAACATGGGTCCGTACGTAGCTGAAATTATGGTTCAATGGCAATTGGAATCCGATGAATCAGATTGCAGTGGATTTAAAATTTACATAAATTCCTGTAGATCGTTAAAATAAGCCTATAATATTCACCATCTCCTATAAATTATGATATATTTCCTGTTTTTCTATTAAAATAAACGGGGATCCAATGATACTTTTTATTGAGGAGGAATTAGTGAAAATACTCGGCACTTTGTTTGCACCAAAATAATTACGAAAACAATACTACCCGCACAAAAGTATGTTATCACGTGAAAATAAATAGAATAGTTCTATTAACACAACAAAATCTTATAATATTTCATACCATACTAAGGTGTCAAGTAACAATACGTCAAAATAAAATAAAATAAAACAAATAAGAAAAAAATTATACTGGAACACACCACAACTCAAAATAAAGCTGTTGTAAAAATGTTATGAGATTTTATTATATCCTTAATCTTTTCAAATAAATTATTGAGAAATTAAAGATATTTTTTTTTTTAAATGGCGGGAATGCTATCTATAAAAGTAGAATAAAGCAAGGCCACAAGACACATAAAACATTCAAATCAACATATTTTCTCTCGTTAAGAGAAGTGAAAATCTTAGCCTTAGCCTTAGGAATAAAATAGACATAGCTTCCGGTGATTAATTTGAGTGAGTAATCTCACATATTGTCAAGAGTAGTTCTACATACACAACAAAATTTATAAATTTTATTTTCACAACAAGTTGAGGTGTTAACAACTAAAGATCAAAACATATTGACATAAATAAATAAATATTATACCAAAACCCATCACAACTCAAAATAAGTATATTATAATATGTTTTGAGATTCTGCTATATTCCTAAACTTTTGAAATTAAGGGTCCGTTTAAGAAGAGTTTATTTAGTTGAAATTATAAATTTTTTGCTGAAAGTACTGTAAATAAAGCTAAAAAGTAATTGAAATAGTACAGTGAGACCTATAAATAGTATCAAAAAGCTTAATAGAACCCATAAATAATAACAAAAATAAATTAAATAATAAAAAAAGTTAGTTTTTTAAGTCAATACCAAACGCATACTAAATTGTTGAGATATGAAACATACTTTAAATTGTTTCTTTCGATAAATTCAAAAATAAAAATGGCGGGAATGCATATCTATAAAAGCAGAAGGCAAGGCCATAAAACAAAAAAGCATTCGAATCAAACATATTTTCTCTCATATTTTAAGAGAAGTGCTGGTCTTATCCTTAGCCTTGGAGATAAAATAACCCCAAAAAAAAAAAATTGTGAACACACTTTCTTAATAAGCTCTATATATAATATTAATCAGTACAAGATCAAATCTAACTGAGACTTATTCATTGAATTAAATAAATTTAGAATATAAAAATACACCTTTGTTCTACGTCCTCATGAATCATGAGTCATGAGACTAAGCAAAAAAAGGCCGGAAAAAAATATACATGGCGTAACCACTTATAGTTATTGCTAAGTAATTAACTTCACGTAAAACCCAACAATTCATGAACGAATAACAAAACTATAATTCCATGCTTAACAAACTTGAAAGCCAGCACCAGTAGTCCACCACCACAAACCCCAAGCAAATTAAGCCACCAGCCCCTCAGCTTCATCCGCCACCGCCTCCACAACCTCCACCACCACCACCGCAACCCCCTCCACCTCCGCCACCACCACAACCTCCACCTCCACCACAAGCGCTACTGTGATCAGTGGAGGTGTTTGCATAAGCAGCAGTGCTCATAAAAACCATGCCACCATCATTTCTGCCACCTTTGCGTTTAGGAGCCTTACCTGAATAACCCACGGGGGAAGCATTTTTTTTATTTTTATTCTCTTTCTTTTTACTCCCTTGCATGCAAAAACACCCCATTGCCGCAAATGTAAACGGTACGGAGAGAGACTTCCTTAATTTCTTCGACTATGAAATTTTTGCCAAAAGACTATATGACTGTATTTCTGCGTGTTTTTCTATGGCTAGCTTAGTTTATATATATATATATATATATATATATATATATATATATATATATAAGCTAAGCTGCAAGTTGTCTTGTTAATTTGTTGGAAATTTAATGAGCATTGAAATGTAAGAAGTTTGAACGTACTTTTCAATCCAATATAGAAAATTGTAGTTTCTTAGTTAGTCCCCATAGGATTAACGCGATCAGGTTAGGTACATACTCTGCAACTGCAACGACGCGTACTTTCCAAGTAAATATGGTAGAGACTAGAGACCCAGAGAGGGTTCCACCACGGCATGGACCCTTTCAAACTTAATTTTCTTCTTGCCGCTTTTTTGGTTTTTCATTTTGATAAGAAGTTGGAAAAAGCACTTCAAAGTTCAAACCGTCCAAAGATAAAAAGATTCAACAGGGGGCAGTAGAGCCCACATTAATAGACCCATGAATTAAAGCCCAACTTTCTAAACTGTGGGCTGTTTAACCCTTCTTGGAATAAAATAAGTGGCCCAGGATATAAAAGTAAAGAGACTCGATAGTCAAATAATTAATTAGGTTATCACGCAGGGTGTGGCTTGATGGTAGAAATTTTTGTTCTGCATTTAGAAAAAAGCGATTCAAGTAATAGCCCTAGCAAAGTCTATGTGGTACACGTAGTATTATTAATTGCCGTCACGTGACGTGAAGTCGATAAGTCCACATCGAAAACCCCATTTTTTATTTAGCAAAAAAAAAAAATGATTAATTACGTTCATCAAAGGAAAAAAATGATTAATTACTATGATATTTCAGTCCACTTGAGATGGGAAGTCGAGTGTGTTTGGATGGAGAAGGTATCTCATGCATGTCAATTATATTTGCATCACACATCTCATATCTTGTGAATTTCACATGGCTATAATAATAAAATCCATATATTATGAGAAGGATGATGAATATGTCGATTATCGAATGTACAATAAGATAATTACTAGTTTGAATAGAGAGACTTAAGGTCTGTTTGGTTTCAAAAAATAGTGTATCCACTTTTCATTTTATGTATTCCGTATTCAAATCATGAATTTGAATAATAATAAAAAAATTCATTTTCACATTTGGTAGTGTTTAGTAAGTTGTTTTGAATACATAATTAAGTGTAGAATACATCATACTTGTGTTTGATTATTGTTTTCTATTTATAAAAAATAAAAAATAATAAAAAAGTAACTTTTCTCACTTACAATCACATCACTGAAAAAAAAAGTAATTTTGTGCTTTCACAATATTTACGAATATGCCACTGTATTCGTATTTATAGAAAACGAAAACGCTAAAAAGTTGTTTTCATTTTTTGAATTGAAATCCAACATTTAGAACAAATGAAAATTGAGTACAAATGCTAAAACCAAATTAATTTTTTAGTGGTGGATCCCACAAAAAATTGAAAATGAATACAAAATATTATTGTTTATTCGGCTAACCAACTAGCCTCTTATTTTCATTGGTTTAAAAAAAGGTTATATAAATTAAATTGATTAGGAGACCCTTAACCACCACATTTTTAACTATATGCTCTTTATGTTACAAAGAATCCAAACAGTGTATTTATCTTTTTATAAATACGATCAGATTTGAACTAATGATGTTCGTTACAGGATGATGGTGATGATTCTTGTTTACATGATATAAATATTCTACGGACATTTTATGGACTAAAATTTCTCACCTTTTCCAAATATCATTTCTATCAAAACCAACAACAATACAGAACTACAAATAGCCCAAACCAGCAACACTTCTGACAAGGCCCCTTAAAAGGAAGACACAACAACAAAGCAACAAGAACCTCAACTAAGCCCCAACCACTCGAAGCAACACCACAAACAAACCTGCAGAACCATAACAGAACTGCAACACCAAAAACCACTAACAAATGCACAACCAATAGTACTCCACAAAATGCCTAAAGACCCTGAAGTATACATGCGTATGAACAACCTCGAAAGCCAAAGGCACTACCCAGCAAAGTCATTACCTCCTTTACTGCCACCAGCATCACTGACAGCTATGGTTTCAGCAGCAGCACTCACAAAAGCTATGATTCCCTCTTTTAGACCTCAGCTCCATTGGGTTTATCATTAGAAGCTTGGCCTCTTGGGTACTTGCATAACCACCACCAGGATAAGCTTTGGCAGTTGCATAACAAGGTGGTGGGACAGGAAAGACTGCCTATTTTCTCTCATATTTTAAGAGAAGTAACAGTCTTAGCCTTAGGAATAAAATAGACATAGTTTCCTGTGATTTGAGAAAGGAATCTCCTGTATCCAGAGTAGTTTATGGACACAACAAAATTTTACATTATTTTCACAATAAGTCGAGGTTTTTATAATTATAAATCAAAATGAAATGAAATAAATAAAAATTATACCAAGATCCATTACAGTTCAAAATAAAAATATTATAAAAATGTTGTAAGATTTTGCAGTGTTACTAAATTTTTTTAGATTATATTATAGAAATATATATTAAAGAGACCATTAAACTGTTTCTTTTGAAAAATTCAAAAAAAAAAAAAAAGTGGCGGGAATGCATAGCTATAAAAGCAGAAGAAGGCAAGACACAAAACATTCGCACCAACATATTTTTTCTCATATATTAAGAGAAGTACTTATAGTCTTCCTTCTCAAAAAAAAAAAAAAAAAAAAAAAAAGTAGAAGAAGAAGAAGAAGAGTACTGATAGCCTTGGGGATAAAATAACCAAAATAAATATGGTGCTAAGTGTGAACACACTTTTTTAGTAAGCTCAATATATAATTAATAATCAGTACAAGATCAAATCCAACTGAGACTTTATTCATTGAATTAAATAAACTTAGAATATAAAAATACACATTTGTTCTACATCCTCATGAAGAGTCGTGACTAAGCAAAAAAGGCGGGAATAAAAAAAATTCACATGTAACCTCTTATATATTTTTATTACAAAACTACAATTCCATGCCAGCATGCACCAGTATAGTAGTCCACCACCACAAACCCCAAGCAAAGCCACCACCCCTCAGCTTCACCCACCACCGCCACCGCCACCACAACCTCCACCTCCACCACCACCACAACCCCCTCCACCTCCACCACCACCACCACCACAACCTCCACCTCCACCACTGTGATCAGTAGAGGTGTTTGCATAAGCAGCAGTACTCATAAAAACCATGCCACCATCGTTTCTGCCACCTTTGCGTTTAGGAGCTTTACCTGAATAACCCGCGGGGGAAGCATTTTTTTTATTTTTATTTTCTTTCCTTTTACTCCCTTGTATGCAAAAACACCCCATTGCTGCAAATGTAAACGGTACGGAGAGACTCAATGACGATTATGTATTTCTGCGTGTTCCTCTATGGCTATCTTAGTTCTTATATATATATATAAGCTAAGCTGCAAGTTGTCGTCTTGTTAACGCTTGATTAGACTTGATAACGAAGTTTGAAGTTTGAACATTGAAATGTAAGTGTGGCTTTGACTTTTCAATTTTAATACTGCAAAATTTGAACTTTCTGACTTAGCTTACACGATAAATGAGATTAATTACATGCAAATTTCCCTGTGCTTTCCTGGAAAATATGGAAGAGGCCCAGAGGGGGTACCGCCACGGAATCTTTCAAACTTTTGTCATCTTGGCACTTTTTCCTAGAAAGTATGGTCTCTCCTGTTAAAGTTGAAAAAAGCAATTCAGACGGTCCAAATGTGAAAAGAATCTCATTCTCAAAAAAAAAAATAATAATAATAAAAAATGTGAAAAGAATCTGCAGCTGTGAATAGAGCCCACATTGATAGACCCAAAGGTATTTCTAGAAAAGGCCCAACTTAGTAGGTTGTGGGCGGCAATGACTAAACTTTTTGGAAAATAGTGGCCCATATATGAAAGTTGAGAGACCCGCCTGGCAGTAATTGGCTCATAATCATATATGTCTCACTTTTCTCATGTCTTATGAATTTCTCATGAATTTCTCATGGTTATAAAATTCATACATTGTTGGAGCGAGGATGAATATTATGCTTATGGAATGTATAAGATAATTACTAGTTTGAATAGAGAGGCTTATTTTCATTGATTTATTTTTTTAAAAAATAAGTTATATAAATTATAATTGATAAGAAAACTCTTAACTATTATATGTTTACTAGTTTCATCACACGCACTTTGCGCATGTAATAGGGTTTTTTTTTTTTTTTTTTGGTCTAATGTCATAATTTTTCTTTTTTTAAAAAAAAATTGGATAGTTTTTTTTTTTTTTTTTTAGAATCAATTTTGAATAGGTCTGTTTTGAATAAATAGATTAGTAGGAGAGTGTCTTATTTTATAAGTATTTTAAGTGGAGTTGGAGTATATTTTTACCAAGTTGTCGTCAAGTTTTTTCCCCTTAAACATAGGGTTTAGGAGTATTTTTAAACTATATAAAAGTCCAGTTCAAAAAAAAGAATCCTCTTATAAATAGTATAGAGTATATGCTTTATGTTAAGAAGAACCCTAATGTATAGCCTAACTATATAAGATAATTAATTTTAACCCTACATGAACTTACAATATAATTGAACCTTTTGGGCCAGTACATATATTAATACATAATAAACCTAATATCTTTAACTGTAACTGTATCTAGAAACAATTTTTATAAAAAAATTAAATTAAATTGTACATAAACTAAAATTAAATAAATACTAGCATTTTTAAACTAAAACAAACTAACGAACACTTAATTACATTCTGAGGGTTACCTTCATGAATGAAAAATGATGCTTTCTATTTGGAGTCCACATCTTCTGTCTTACTTTTCCTACTCCACTCCATATTTCACAAATAAAAACTTGACACATGTCAATTCATTTAATTAAATTCTTTTTTTTTCCTTTTTCTTATTTCACTTCCTAAAAGAAATAAAAATAAATAAAACTCAAATACATCCCACCAACCACCACCACCAGTCGTCACCATCAACCTTCATGGCCACAACCAAGGGCGGAGCTACACTTAGCAATGGGCGGTCATGGTCCCCCCCAAAATTTTTAAAAAACTTCATAATAGTGTATGCATAGTTTGCAATTGTTTAAAATATTAGACCTTAAAATCAATATTTAGCCCCTGCAAAAAAAAAAAAAAAAAATTGAGCAACTAATTGTTGGGTTCCAAAAATAGTTGATAAGAACAAAAAACTATCTACCTTGTAACAAAAATAGTTGTTAATTTCAAATTTTTAGTTTTTTCCTTCCTTAATTGGTAGTTTTGGTTGTTGAGTTCAAAAAGTAAGTTTTTAATAAAATAAATTTTCTCTTAGAGTTATCTTATTTTATTTGGGACTAAGTCTTTTTGTTGTTTTTGTTAAGTTGCAAATTGTTTGTCAATACTTAATTAGTTAGTCACAAAACATTAAATGAAAAAAAAAAAAAAAAACTACACTGAGGATATGTGACGTTAGAGAGCGACAATACTTAAAAAGCAATTTTTTATTATTAAGTTTTCAATTGTTTTTCAGTGCTTTATTTAGACTAAAAATATTGAATGAAAAAAAAAAAGAGGATAATTTTATGTTAGAGGGTAAAAATATAGCTGTGTAAATGTAATAATGTATGAATATGTAATTTGGCCTCCAAACTAAAATTTCTGGCCATGCTCCTAGCAACGAAATTGTGACCCTTCCTAAGTTTCTTATCCCTTCCTGCATTTTCTTATTTCACTTCCTAAAAGAAATAAAAAATAAATAAAACTCCAACACATCTCCACCAGCCCACGACCACCAACCTTCATCGGCGCCAATGACCATTCACCACAGGTGCCGGCAAAGTTGACTTGTCAAAGGACAACAACAACCCAATGGTGACCCAGCCGAGTCAACTCACATGGTCCTCTCACCGGCCACCCCCATTAGAAGTTTATATATATATATATATATATATATATATATATTTATATTTATATAAAACACAGATATGCTTATCTAAAAAAAAAAAAAAAACACAGATCTGCATCCACGCCTTTTATGGGTTTGAGATCCACAAACTTTGGCCTCCTTTCATGGCTCGAATCCTCATCATCTCCACAACCAAGAAAGCTCCTTAAACTTTCATTAAACAAATAATGGGCCTTGACACAAATCCTTTTGGCTGACTCATTGCAGATTGCCTTCTTTGAGCACCTTGCAAGACTAGCCAATCAATCTTTAACATGCATGGGTTGTTATTCATGTTATTACTAATAAGTGGACTAACGACTCATTGGATTCAAAAGCTCTAACTTCACGAGCGCCAGTGGTGGTGGTGGTGGTGGTTGTTGCCATCAATGAAGGTTGGTGGTGGTAGTTGGTGGGATGTGTTGGGTTTTATTTATTTATATTTCTTTTAGGAAGTGAAATAAGAAGAGGCAAAAAAATTAGAATTTAATTAAGTGAGTTGACACATGTCAAGTTTTTATTTGTGGAGTATTAAGTAAAGTAGAAAAAGTAAGACAGAAGATTTGGACTCCTCTGTTCGGTAAACTAGTTAGATTTCTAGAAAACCAACTTTGACTTCGTTGATTGTGGGATGATAAAATTTTAACTTTGTAGTAGCAACGAAAGGAAATTTTCCTGGATCTCACTCGATTATATATACTAGTAGAATTTATTATAAAACAATACCACGTATATCATGGGGTTGGTTAACTCTAAATGTCACTAATAAGAATAATGTTTGATATGATGGGTACATTTTAACAGACATGACGATGACTCAAATTGGTAGATCGATTCTAGATGGATCAAGGGTGAATGGACACAAGGAGGACGGATTTAAAGGCCACGTGGCATACACTGTTTTAGTAATTTCTAAGAATTATAAATGGAAACAACTTGTGTCTCACGCATAGCCCTAATTTACAGAATCCCAATAGGAATGGAATCTGTAGGGGTGAAGGGCCCAATATCAGGTAATGGGCCGCGACCCATCCGAGGAGACGTATACATCCGAGGACAACAAATTTTGATGGGCTTGCCCAGCCTAACTCAATTCTGAAGTGTAAGTCATATGGAAAAATGAACTGTCCGAGGAGCCTTGCCTGTTCGGACTGTCAAAAGGGTATCTCAGATAAGTGCTACAACGTCAATCCTAGCACCCCCGGAGAATCCCCTGATTTATATGGACAAAAAGGACAGGTGGTGAAGACCAGATATTAAGCAAAAGGCTGCTGCCACCGCATTTATGATCCTGCAGCTAACATCATGGCCGCATTAATGGGAAAAGACACCTGAACAGTGATCTCCACCCATTACAGCTACCAGATGAAGACTCCAGATGGGAGTTGATGGGACAAGTATCAAGAAAAGCCCACGTAATAAAGAAATGGCATATAAATAGAAGAATGAAGAACAAAAGAAGGGGGAGAACAATCAAGAGAGAGAGAGAGAGAGAGAGAAAAAGAGAAGTATTGATAGCATTTGTATAAGCATACTCCTCGGACAATGCCGAGAAGAACACTGTAACAATCAAATATCTTATTAATACAAGTTTGGTCATAATTATACTTGGGCCTCCAACTCATACGAATTCAGTCAAGTATTCTTCAACCCACTCTCTTTACAAATTCATTTTAAGGATACCATAAATTGCTTGGGCCTCAACCTATTCTGTTCAAAGGCCCGTCCCACAATTTGTGTCCTTACAATTGACGCCGTCTGTGGGAAGATTACTGTTGTATCTGCGTGTTGAGGCTTGAACCATGGTTAGATCAGATAGAGCGGAGTCAAGTGGCTCTCAACATATTGACCATTTTTTGCACCTCGAGCGTAAAAGAGACCGCGAAGGGAGTGTGCACACGACTCATACTGCCAGGAGTCGACGTCGAAGTGGCAGTGACGAGTCTCATGAGGGCATGCAACGCAAAATTGATCGCCTCAAGAAGAAGTTGCGCCGTGCGCGAAGGAAGCGCAGTCCGTCTAGCAGCCCGTCCATCACCGATGACTCTTATGATGATGACGACGATATCAGTTATAGACGCCGCTCTAGGACGCCTCCAAGTGAGTCTTTCTCCCACGAGGAAGAGCATCACCATGACTGCAGGAGTAGGAACACGTATTCCAGGGGTGCTGGGAGTGATGCCATGACAAGGGCACTCAACCAAATTTCCAGGTCGCCCTTTACACACAGCATCGATGGAGGAAGCCTTCCTCGGCGTTTTACTCAACCTACCTTCAAAGCATACAATGGACGAACTGACCCCGTGGAGCATGTGAGCCATTTCAATTAGAAAATGGCTGTCCATTCTCGGAACGAGACTCTCATGTGCAAAGTGTTCCCCTCCAGTTTAGGGCCTGTGGCCATGAGGTGGTTTGATGGCCTCGCAGCAGATTCTATTGGCTCCTTTAGGGCGCTCACTAGGGCTTTCTGCTCTCGGTTCGTGACGAACACCGGAGTCCCTCGGCCACTAGACTCCTTGCTGTCCATGTCCATGCGAGAGAGGGAGACGCTGAAAACATACTCAGACAGGTACTGGGAAATGTTTAATGAGCTCGAAGGGAGTTTTGATGATGTGGCAGTAAGAACCTTCAAGGTCGGCCTACCAGCCGAGCACGACCTGCGGAAATCATTGACCAGAAAGCCGGTAAGAAGTGTGCACTGGCTAATGGACCGCATTAACGAATATAAGTGCGTCGAGGAAGACCAGCTGGTTGGTAAAGGAAAGGCTAAGGTTATCCCTCAAGAGAGGAGGGATTTCAGGTCGGACAGGTACAGTAATAGCAGGCCGAGGAGAGATTACAGTGCGCAATCCGGATCTGCTGCGTCGCAGGCAGTCTAGACCATATTCCGAGAGCCAATCCACCAAATTTTGGAGAAGATCCAGAATGAACCATACTTCAAGTAGCCAAACAAGATGGGGGTAGATCCCACGAAGCGCAATCAGAGCCTTCATTGCCAGTACCATCAAGAGCTAGGGCATACCACTGAAGATTGCAGAACTCTAAAGAGCCACTTGAAACAACTATCGAGGGGGGGAAAGCTACAGCAGTTCACCTATCTGTCGAATAACCAGGGAGATCATATCAGGCCGGGAATTTCAGGGACCGCCTCCTCAAGGCCCCCGTTGGGCACGATCAACGTTATCCTCGTGGCCCCCGGAAGAACTGGATCATGTCCTTCTAGGGTGATGTCCATATCTGGAACATCCGCCGAGGACGCTAGCCATGAGCCGAAACGGGCAAGGATGGAGGTCCAACCAGTCTTAAGCTTCTCAGATGAAGACAAATTGGGGACAATACAGCCCCATGATGACACTCTGGTCATCACCCTTAGAATAGGGGGGTATGATGTGAAAAGGGTGATGGTTGATCAGGGGAGTGGAGCCGAGATCATGTATCCAGATCTATACAAAGGACTAGGATTGCGGCCTGAAGACCTGACAGCATATGATTCACCCCTAGTCAGTTTTGATGGGAAGACCGTCATACCTAAGGGTCAGATAAGGCTACCCGTGCAAGCAGGGTCTGAAGTGGTCGAGGTGGACTTTATCGTCGTGGATGCATACTCTCCCTACACGGCCATCGTGGCCAGACCTTGGCTCCACGCCCTGGGGGCTGTTTCATCAACCCTGCATCTAAAGATCAAAGTCCCATCTAAGGGACGAGTGGAGGAAATTGTAGGAAGCCAACCCATGGCAAGGCAGTGCCTCATAGCTGCCATTTCACATCAGCATGCTGCCGAGCTAGTAAACACCTCGGTCGGACCTTCGTAGCAATCAAAGTTCCCGATTTCTCCCAAAGCCGTAGAACCGGGCGACGAACAATGTGAAAGGCTAGAGAAAATTGTCATTGGAGAGGACCCAGATAAGTTTTTCCAGGTAGGGGCTCAGTTACCCCCTCAGGAAAAGGAAGAGCTGCTAACCTTCCGTAGGGGAAACATTGACGTGTTTGCCTGGAACTCTTACGAGGCCCTAGGAATGGACCCTGAGTTCATCTGCCATCACCTTAATGTGAATCCGGCTGCCCTCCCCAGAAAGCAGCCACCTCGGCGTTCATCTAGGGAACATTCTGACGCTGTCAGGGATGAGGTGAACAAGCTCAAGCAGGCAGGGGCTATCAGGGAAGTCTTCTATCCAGAATGGCTAGCTAACACGGTGGTGGTGAAGAAGAAGAATAGGAAATGGCGTGTATGCGTTGACTTCACGGATCTAAACAGAGCCTGCCCAAAAGACCCCTTTCCCATGCCACGAATTGATCAAATGGTAGATGCAACCGTAGGGCACCCACGAATGAGTTTCTTAGACGCCTTCCAAGGGTACCACCAGATTCCCTTAGCTCTGGACGATCAAGAGAAAACGGCCTTCGTAACTCCCATTGGGAACTACCATTATAAGGTGATGCCGTTTGGTCTGAAGAATGCAGGTTCCACCTATCAAAGAATGATGACCAAAATGTTCGGGCCACAGCTGGGGAAATGCATTGAGATTTATATTGACGACATGGTGGTCAAAAGCAAGCTGGAGACCGACCACATTAGAGACTTCAAAAACATCTTTAAAATTTTAAGGAAGCATAAGTTACGACTCAATGCTTCGAAGTGCTCTTTTGGCGTTGGATCAGGCAAGTTTCTGGGCTATATGGTCACACATCGTGGAATTGAAGTCAACCCCGACCAGATCAAGGCCATCAACAACCTCCAGCCTCCTTGGAATCCAAAGGAAGTCCAGAAGTTAACCGGGATGACTGCCGCTCTCAACCGATTCATCTCCAAATCCGCAGAGAGGTGTCGGCCCTTCTTCCAGCTGCTGAACAAATGGAAGGGATTTGAGTGGAATGAATAGTTTGTTCTAGCTTTTCAACAGCTGAAAGAATACCTAACTCGGCCACCCATCATGTCTAGCCCTACAACGGACGAGGTCCTATTCGCCTATATTGCTGTAGCCACCCATGCTGTGAGTCTAGTACTCATACTAGTCGACAATGGTGTCCAGAAGCCTGTCTACTATGTGAGTAAATCTCTTCATGAGGCCAAGGTCCGTTATCTGCCACTTGAGAAGGCTATCTTTGCAGTAATTCATGCCACTCGTAAACTCCCTCATTACTTCCAATCACATACGGTTGTGGTCCTCACCCAACTCCCGCTCAGATCACTGCTTCGGAGTGCGGATTATACGGGAAGGATTGCTAAGTGGGGTACCATACTAGGGGCTTTTGACATAAAGTACATGCCTCACACCTCGGTCAGAGGGCAGATACTGGCCAATCTTATGGCCGAATTTGCTAAGTCTGTGTCAGAAGAAAGTGCCGAGTCGGTACACATGGAAGAAAATTCAGTTGGCCTCGTGTCTATGCAAGAGTTCACACCTTGGAAATTATATGTGGACGGTGCAGCCAACCAGAGAGGCTCGGGAGTGGGATTAGTCCTGGTATCTCCAGAGAATGTTATCATCGAAAAGTCCCTCAGACTAAACTTCTCGGCTACTAATAACGAGGCTGAATACGAAGTATTGCTGATCGGAATGACTATGGTCAAAAGAATGGGGGGAAGCACCATAGAAGTGTTCTCGGACTCGGCTTTGGTCGTCGGCCAAGTTCGAGGAGAATTAGAAGCTCGTGATGAAAGAATGCAGAAATACCTAAGGCAGGTCCAACAACTGCAATCATGGTTCCAGTTATTCAGTTTGCGACACGTTCCTCGGAGTGGGAATACGCACGCTGACTCCTTAGCTACTCTTGCAACCACCTCAGCTCAGGGGCTACCTCGGCTCATCCCAGTGGAGGATGTACAAAGGCATTCTGAGGAGATTGAAGGGCCAAGCATTTGTCAAGTTAGAGTAGGGCCAAGTTGGATGGACCCTATGGTGACTTATCTCAAAGACGACGTCTTACCGGTAGACAAGGCCGAGGCCAACAAAGTGAGGAGGAAAGCTCCTCGGTTCTGGCTATCAGGGGATAATAAGCTATACAAACGTTCCTTATCTGGACCTTACCTATTATGTATGCATCCTGAAGCCATGGAGTTACTCCTCGAAGAGCTGCATGAAGGGATTTGTGGCAGCCACACAGGAGGAAGGTCTCTATCACACAGGGCCTTAACTCAGGGATACTGGTGGCCAAACATGCAAATGGAATCACAAGCATATGTAAAGAAGTGTGACCAATGCTAGAGGTTTGCGCCAAATATACACCAACCTGGAGGAGTTCTGAATCCTTTGTCATGTCCATGGCCTTTCACTCAGTGGGGCCTGGACATTGTAGGCCCTTTTCCTAAAGCAGCCGGGAGTAAGAAATACTTGGTCGTCGCAACAGACTACTTCACCAAATGGGTTGAAGCCGAGCCATTAGCAAACATCAGGGATGTGGATGTCTAGAAGTTTGTATGAAAAAATATCGTGATACGATTCGGAGTACCACATACTCTCATCTCGGACAATGGCCTTCAGTTTGACAGTAAAGTGTTCAGACGATTCTGCTGCGGGCTAGGTATTACCAACAGGTACTCCACCCCTGCATATCCTCAAGGAAATGGCCAAGCTGAAGCAGTTAATAAAGACATAGTAAGCGGTCTTAAGAAGAGGCTAGATGATGCCAAAGGAAAATGGGTGGAAGAGCTATCACATGTACTCTGGACCTACAGGACAACTCCTCGGAGGTCTACCGGAGAGACTCCCTTTGCAATGACGTATGGTGCTGAGGCTGTTATCCCCATAGAAACTGGGTTCCCCACACTGAGAACCAGTTCATTTACCTCGGTTGGCAATAACGAGCTGCTAAAGGACAATCTGGACCTAATTGCCGAACGTAGAGAAAATGCTACGGTTCAACTAGCCTATTACCAGCATAAGCTCAAGCAGAGTTATGATGCCAATGTCAAACTCAAACCACTTGCACCAGGAGATTTGGTCTTGCGAAAAGTCGTGGGTGCTGCGAAGAACCCGGCCTGGGGGAAGCTGGGACCTAACTGGGAAGGCCCCTATCGTATCCTATCAGTTGCTGGAATAGGAGCTTTTTATTTAGAAGATTTAGATGAAAGGGCTGTACCACACCCCTGGAATGTAAATAACCTAAAAAGGTACTATTACTAATGAAAATTTCTATTCTCTCATTAAAATCTGTTATATTGCTTATTTACTAAGTGTTAAACAGAACCTTGGTTAGGCCTAGCCCCTCGGACCACCTACCTTGGGTAAATTAACACTCCTAAGTATTAAACAGAACCTTGGTCATATCTGGTCCCTCGGACCACACACCTTGGGTAAATTAATACTACTAAGTGTTAAACAGAACCTTGGTCAGGCCTGGCCCTTCGGACCACCTACCTTGGATAAATTAACACTCCTAAGTGTTAAACAGAACCTTGGTCGTACCTGGTCCCTCGGACCACACACCTTGGGTAAAGTAATACTACTAAGTGTTAAACAGAACCTTGGTCAGGCCTGGCCCCTCGGACCACCTACCTTGGGTAAATTAACACTCATAAGTATTAAACAGAACATTGGTCGTGCCTGGTCCCTCGGACCACATACCTTAGGTAAATTAATACTACTAAGTGTTAAACAGAACCTTGGTCAGGCTTGGCCCCTCGGACCACCTACCTTGGGTAAATTAACACTCCTAAGTATTAAACAGAACCTTGGTCGTGCCTGGTCCCTCGGACCACACACCTTGGGTAAATTAATACTACTAAGTGTTAAACAAAACCTTGGTCAGGCCTGGCCCCTCGGACCACCTACCTTGGGTAAATTAACACTCCTAAGTGTTAAACAGAACCTTGGTCAGGCCTGGCCCCTCGGACCACCTACCTTGGGTAAATTAACACTCCTAAGTATTAAACAGAACCCTGGTTAGGCCTGGCCCCTCGGACCAACTACCTTGGGTGAATTATCAATTTTCGCTAACTCCTCTAAAGGTTGTATCAAATCTCAAACATGCTTGACCTCTCGGATCGTACACCTAGAACTATTTGGAAGCTTGAATTTCTCATATTCATTCAGACTGTGCACTCTAAGTTGTTGTTCTTACTCAATTTAACAAGTCAACGATACGACAGTTAATTATGCTTGCTTGAATTCATATTCATGTGCTGAGATAAAGCTAAATTAGTTAAAGGTCTTTGATGTTAACCTTAAAGTTTTGTATTTCTGTTTTAGTCTATAGACTTAAACTTTTCACAACCAAATAAAGAGAAAAGAAAACAGTTGAAGTTAAGTAAAATATTTTCATTGAATCATGAAGTTGGAATACACCAGTTCAACGTACAAAATACTTGCTACATATAAAAAAAAGAAAAGAAAAGAAGAACTAGTAACTAAAGCAACTAACGATCCTAATCCTAAACCTATCCTGTCTAAGAGGGAGGGCTGCCAGATCCACTTTGCTCTACTGCTGATATGTTGGCCTCGACCTCCAATGCAGTTGCGTCCTTGGCCGTACTGGCATCCACAACGGCAGAGGAAACCTCCGAAGCTACTTCCACCGTTGGGGCAACTTGTCCCTCCTCGGCGGCCTTATGAGGAACAAGTGCCAGGCTTGTTTGCTCCGGAGCTTGGGAAGATAAGGGGGCGGGGTCAGCCGGGGTCAAACGTATGTGGGGATGATAATATATCCTCCCCGGCTGCCTCAGGTCTGAGTCAGCTGGGACTCCTGCCAAGTTCAGGGCCTCATCCCATGTGAACTGACAGTAGTCCCTGCATACCTCAGAGACGTCCTCCGCCAGCCTTATCTCCGTCTCGTCAATGCCACGGAGATACTCGGCCTCCTTCTCGGCCTCCGCAGCCACAAGGGCCTCTCGAGTCTCTTTCCCCTTCCTTGGCCTTCTCAAGGCTGGCCTTGAGCTCCAGGACCAGCTACCTTTGAGTTGCCAGCTCTATCTCCGTGGTGTACAACTTTTTCCGCTGGTCCTCGGCCTGATCTTGGGCGCTCTTGAGGCCAGCCTCGGCACTGTGCCTCTCCCTTTCCTCCATAGTTAGCTTCTTAGCTAACTCTTGTTTTTCTTTCTTCAGAGCCTCCATGTCTCTCTCCACTTGAAGGCGAGACTGGGTCTCGGTCTTAGCCAGGCTTCGGGCGTCCCTGACCCAGTCCTCAGCCAATGATGCGAACCTCAACAAACTCTCTTTGAGACCCAACAAACAATATTGGAATATTGCCCAAGAAAGCTAAAATTCAAATTTTTTTGATAGAAACCCAGACCCAACGTTTATAAGAGAAACGCGAACCAAAGGTATAAGTAACAGACCTTGACCCAATGATTATAAAGGAATCACGAACCAAAGGTATAAGTTTGAACGCCACAAGGAAGAATCCTTGATGAGTTCACAGTTCTTGAAGAACCAAAGAGAAGAGCAAAGCCTCACATTTTCTGATTTTTATTTTATTCAATAATCTCCTTTATTACAAAGAGTGCATGCTATTTATAAGGCATGGCTGAATGTAGAAAATATAAAAAACGTATTAAATAATAAAACCCTAATTAAAAGCTGATTTGGTCTGAAAATAGCAGATCCAAAATAGGAAAAACCCTAAAAAACGTTCTAAATAATAAAAGCCTGAAATTAAGGAAGATCTGGTCCAAAATTAGAAGATCTAAATTAGGAAAAGTATCTATTACATGATTTAGAGTTGGAAAGTTAATCAGCCATAATTCCATGCCATAAATAGCGCCTAATTAAGTCAGATCAACCCTCAATAGCTTGGATTAAATTTATTAAGCTTTCATCTTCTGTTGGGCCCAGCTTGGAATGTGAATCAGCCCAAATCCCTTGAATCAGCCTATTAAATGCTTCTTTGATCTTCTTGAATCTTGCTCTAGTAATAGGCCCAACTGGAACTTGCAATGGATCCTTGAAAGTTTGTTGATTCTCATCACGTAGACTTGTTGTGTGAGCTGCACAGAAAGACGGACAAAATGGTATCGTTAACTATACAAAAGAAATACAAAGTGCACTACTAACTTAGTTAAAAACTTACCATGGCTAGGTCTCTCTTCATCGACATGAACAGGTCGGCTTGCCTCCACGACCTCACTGTGTCCATATCCTTAAGCAGAAGGAGAGGGCGCTCAAGTGCCTCAGTGATATAGCCCGAGCGCCCCTCTGGAATTCCCTAATGGAGGCCGTGGAGGGAATGGGCACGCCATCCAAGTCTAGCCTTGGAGCCTAGGCTGGTGGCTGTTGGTCTTCGATGGCACGAATGTCTCCCCTCTGCTCGGACGAGGAGGACCTCCTGTCATCTCTCCCCCCTTTTTGTTGTTTTGCCCCTTTTTGTTGTGGAGGGGGCAATTCACCCTCCTCGGTGTCAAGCTCCGCGACTGGCCTCTTCCTCTTAAGATCGAGCATGGGGAGGAGGCCGAGCCCAGTTGTGGGAGGAGGAGGAGGTGGGGGTAGATGAGCAGGCTCTTTCTCTTTGGGTGCCTCCTTGGAGGAAGCCCCCTTTTTCCTGCCGGCTATAAGGTCTTTTAACCCCGCCCTTTGCTTTAGCGGCATATCGTCCTCTTCTTCTTCGGAAGTCTCGAACACTGGGGTACCTTTAGGCTTGCCCTGTACCTCTTCTTCACCACTAAAGTGGAAGCCGTCTATCTCCTCCTCTAAAGATTGCAAGGATGAAGCAGACTCTTCCCTCTGAACAGCGGGCTGAAGAGCAGAGTGTCGGATTGGCCACTCAACCGGTGGAAGGTCTCTCTTGGCCAGAAAACCCGGGATCGCAACGTCAATCTTATTGATCCTTTTATCACCCGCTCGGATGGAGTTACCGATATCTAGAAAACTGTCCGATAATGGGGTGAAGTCCAGAATGAGGTGAACGGCGCGTAGCTGACCGTCCGAGTGCACACACACCTCGGACCTAAGGAGTTTGTTTAATCCCGGCACGTTCACGAGGCTGAGGCGAGGAGAGACGAACTTCCTATCTGCAATCACAACCACCGAATATGAAGTTAGCCACACCATTTCAAAAAACAAGTGATAAAACAGCACAGAAAAATGAAGCCTAGAACTTAGGTTCTAGGTTAACTCAATCTAATCCTAAAGCAGCCCACCTGGTTTCCCCTCCTTAACCGAGCAATGGTGACCGTCATGCCATGCCCCGGAAACGATGACGTAGTCATCCTTCATGCCTTTGTTAGACTTCGGAAGGCACGACACCATCTTGACGACGGGGGATCGGGATTTCAAGTAATATCCCCCGTCGGCCTGAGAATGGCACTCGTACATATGTACGACGTCGTGCCAGGTGAGCTGTAGATCCATCATCTGGTTAAGGGCATCGACGCTGCCTAATACCCTAAACATATTGGCCGTGCACTGGTGCGGACACAACCTGTGGTTCCTAAGGTATTCCCTAGTTATAGGATCCATAGGAATGGTCATCCCTCCCTCCAAAAAGGCGATTACAGGGATGACCACTTTTCCGGCGGACAATATCGAAGACCAACCCCCTCAGTGATATGGTACTTCGCCTTGAAAAGCTCTATGGCTATGGGCATGTCTACAAGACTCTTAAATCTACCTATTGGACTGTGTGAAGAAAACGCTAAGGAGGTTCCCTAAAGTAAAACAGAAAAAATGAGAGAGAGGAAAGGCCGAAGTGCTCGGCCGAGGAGGAATGATTGAGGGAACCAAGAACTTACAAAACAAGTTGATGTTTCTGGTTCAGAAATTCCTTAAACACCTAGAAATCTTTGTTAGTACGTCCTCGGACTACTTAAAATCAGTGGGCGTACGGTAGTAAGAATACTTAAGAGTGCTGGAGTGCTTAAACGTATGCGAAATAAGGGGAACTACCTCCTAGGAGCCCTTTTTATAGTAGGCGAAGATGAGTGGGAGTTATCCCGCTCGAAATTTCATAAAGAAATCTCAACCGCACGATCTGCACGTCGTCGTTGATCAAGGAGACAGAGCGCCACCCAGAGTAATAAATGAGGCGTTACGATTTACGAAGCGTCTTTGGAAATCGAAAGTCTCTTGAGACAGCGCCTCCACGTGGATCAGTTAAGGTGTTTGACGAATTTCACCCCTGCGAAAGTCAAAATCCCACCCTTCTCCTCGGACGGGAGGGAAGGTCAGAATTTTGAGGGGCTATTGTAGGGGTGAAGGGCCCAATATCAGGTAATGGGCCACGACCCATCCGAGGAGACGTATACATCCGAGAACAACAAATTCTGATGGGCTTGCCCAGCCTAACTCAATTCTGAAGTGTAAGTCATATGGAAAAATGAACTGTCCGAGGAGCCTTGCCTGTTCGGACTGTCAAAAGGGTATCCCGGATGAGTGCTACAACGTCAATCCTAGCTCCCTCGGAGAATCCCCTGATTTATATGGACAAAAAGGACAGGTGGCGAAGATCAGATATTAAGCAAAAGGCTGCTGCCACCGCATTTATGATCCCGCAGTTAACATCATGGCCGCATTAATGGGAAAAGACACCTGAACAGTGATCTCCACCCATTACAGCTACCAGATGAAGACTCCAGATGGGAGTTGATGGGACAAGTATCAAGAAAAACCCACGTAATAAATAAAGGGCATATAAATAGAAGAATGAAGAATAAAAGAAGGTGGAGAACAATCAAGAGAGAGAGAGAGAAAAAGAGAAGTATTGATAGCATTTGTATAAGCATACTCCTCCGACAATGCCGAGAAGAACACTGTAACAATCAAATATCTTATTAATACACGTTTGGTCATAATCATACTTGGGCCTCCAACTCATACGAATTCAGTCAAGTATTCTTCAACCCACTCTCTTTACAAATTCATTTTAAGGATACCATAAATTGCTTGAGCCTCAACCTATTCTGTTCAAAGGCCCGTCCCACAATTTGTGTCCTTACAGAATCCAAATATGAAGAGGATTCCGTAATATATGCCCAATAATAATAATCCTATAAGGAAAAGACTTCCTACATAAGAAACGAAGGTCGGTTCTACACTACTATAAAAACCCCAAGACCCTCACAAATCAAGGTACGCATAATTTCCCCAACTTTGACACTTTAGGGTTGCGAGCATTCTCTGATTTAAACTTTGGAGGGTCTTTGGTCGGTACCACACTAGTATTCTCTTGAGGTCTTCTTGTTCTGTTGTGCAGGTTACTTCGAGCACGTAAGAGAACCTTGTAACTTACTGGCAATATTTCGGCATCATCAGTCACCAAGTTGATACTTGATACTATTTGGACCATGGTGGGACTAAGGTGAGACTACGGTTGAATTCATGACTTAAAGTGTCCTCCATTTCTAGGCCCTCAAGTATTGGTTCCTCTGTGGATATAACTAGAAACTATTATAATCATGCCGAACAGCCGAAGTGAGGTTTCCACAAATAACCCTTTTCAGGTTTTATATATATCTTAGAGCAAATAATTGAGGATATTTTCATCTTTAGGCAACCATGAACCAACCCAAGAAAAAATTATAGAGAAAAGTTCATACATGGTACTACTTGGCTCACATGAAAGTCCACCCCAAACTAGTTTCGTTTTGTTTATTTTTATTCAATTATCATTTGCTATTTAATGGACCGTAATATTTTAAATAACATAAGACCTTGAGCAAATTCGTGCGGGTGGCATCGACCTCCTTGGCCCATTCCCAAAGAGGACAATACCTTCTAACATGTGTAATAGTAGTACACTCATCCTTAGACCAAAGGCTTATAAGGCATGAGTGGGAGGCGTCTCTCCCCAATGTGGGATTGAGCAAATCCGTGCTGGTGGCATTGGCCTTGGCCTCATCGACCTCGGCCTCCTCGGCCCATTCCCAAAGCAAACAATACCTTCTAAGGGAGAGATTCGTTCCTCCACATGTTGTTTTACAATTGTTTGATTATTTTACCGTTGTTTAAATTTTAATATATTTTTTATGACAATTACTATTGTTTATAATTTTATTAGTAATATTGATTAATATTTTTAATATTTTTTTTAATTATTGTCTTTTGATTTTGCCTCCCTAAATTGAAATTCTAGCTCCGCTGCTGCACATAACAATTGTATTAGGAATTTTCTCCAACTTAATGGATTTCAGGAGCAAGAAATTAAATAGTCTCTCCTCAACTTAGCAAAAAAAAGTTAATTTCCTTCATATTACTGCACAGACTCATCAGATTTAGAGGCACAAGTTTAAGAAAAAATATTGTATAGATTATCAGGAAGAACAACGATTAATGAAACATAAAAACAATCATATAAAATCCCACTAACTAGTAACTACAAGAAATTAACATTGGAAAATCCTATGGTATATGCTTGTCTTTAAAAAAATACACACTAAAACTAATAATAATGTTCTATACAGCAATCAAACAGGCTAGGTTCCTAGCTAGTCAAAAAAGTATATGAAAAATCAAATCTTTAATCAAACTCCACCATCACAAGAGCAACTTCCATTGCCACTGCTGGTATCGCCTTGTTGTCGAGGTTTGATGCTGAGGCAACAACACATGAGACCCAGTAGCAACACGAAGCCCCATGCTGAGGCTTAAGCTTGTGCCCAGTTCATATAATTCTCCATCTTCACCTGCCTTTTGCTCCGCCACCTGTTCTTGTTGTGAACTACTTTTCCTTTTTCCTCTCATTGTCTTAAGGCAAAAACTAGTTTGATGCTAATCATCTCAGTGCTAAAACAGCTAGTGTGGAATAAATGGTTATCTATTGGCTCTTTTAGAGGGAGAGAAATGAATGATGCTATAAAAATTAGAGAGAAATATGATTAGTGGAGCACATGGGTTGAGCTTGAAAGAGGCCATATTAACATGGGCCAGCCTGTGAATTTAGTAGATATGAAAACTCTTTATCTTTGAATGCCACACAAAATTTATGTGTTATGTGGGTGTCTTATATTATGAGTCACGTTCATTACAACCATGTATAATAATATTATTACGGTGTTAACTATGGACGCTAAATAAATATAATATAATATAAAAGAATACCTCAATTGGGAACTTTTTGTAATTTGTATTTTTTTTTTTTTTTTTTGTAATGCTCTTTCTTTATTTTATGTGAGGGCCAGATGCTCCTTATGCGTAACATGAACCATATGCAAATGTAATCAGATGAAGCACGAGGCTTTCCAATATTATAATACGTCGATTACATCAAAGATATGTTCCAAAAAGTTTCCATTTGATTTTATTAATTGCTGCACGTATTTGAACTTTGTAACCACCAATTTATAGACTATATACGAATGTTAACTTAACAGAGAGTCAATTTTAAAAAAATAAACAAATAAATAAAAAAGAAAGTCTATAGATACAACTTTTGTATCATAATTTTGGTCACAACCTTATCTGCACGAATAGTGGGAAAAAATAGTAATAGTTTATCAATTACAGTCGTATTTGTCATCAAATTATGGTAAAAATTATGACAAAATATTTCTTAAAATTCTCTTTTGCTGATTTTTTTTTTAATTGATCTGTTGACCTAAACTTGTTGGAGATATTACACAAAGTAATAATAAAAGAACAAGATTAATAGAAAAGACAAAGAAAAAATAAATATATTGGAGGCACTATATCGTTTTCCTTAGACAATATGTGCCCCCACACTTTTGTTGCTAAAGGGTTATCGCAAATTTGTCCCCAGGATACAACCAAGATGTTGGGTTCTACAGATAGCAATTCTGGAGAATGACCACAGGATTTTTTGTGTTTCTTGTGTTTCTCTCCAACTTTTGATTTTGTGGAGTTGGTTTTTCAAGAGAACATAAGCCTCTATTTATACCCATAAGGTTATGTTTCATGAAAAGGTATATATGGAGAGTTAGTTATTTTTCAAGTGAACATAAGCCTTTATTCATGAAAAGACACATGTTTCATGAAAAGGCACGTGTGGAGAGTTAGTTATTTTTTCATAAAACGGTTAATAAAGATTGAAACCTCTTCAATCTTTCTCAATAGTTATTAGAAAATTCTGTAGAAAATTCTAGAAAATTTCAGAAAATTCAGATTTTCAAATTTTCACTTAGAAAATTCTAGAACTTAAAATTTTCACGTTATGAAACCATATTCTCCAAACTCAATCATCATTATTACAACCTATCCTTGTATATACCTATATATACAACAAAACTTATATTGTCATTAACTTGATGTCTGTATTAGCCATATGAGGCTGTAGCAACAAGCCAAAATGTGAATATGGGACACCTAGAGAAATGGAGTCTTTTGGCTGAATATTGCATTTTTTGAAGTTTATTTGCATTATGTATACTGTTTGAAGTTATTTAGGGAATTGAGGAGAGAGAGTGAATTTCGGCAACTATGTTGCCGAAATTCAATCAAAAAGTATGAAAGAGAAAAAGTGGGCTGAATTTCGACAATGACATTGCCGAAATTCTACTGCCTGTGAGTGAGTGCTGAGTGCTCAAAGTGAGAAGTGAGTGTGAGGGGTGCCAAAAAAAAAAAAAATTTTGCCCTCCTATTTCGGCAATGCCATTGCCGAAATAGGTGGGGAAAAAAAATTTACCCCCCTATTTCGCCAATGACATTGCCGAAATAGGGGGGGGGGGGGGGAATTTTGCAATTGGTTTGTGGCAATGCCATTGCCGAAATAGAGGGGAAAAAAATTGCAAAAAAAAAAATTTGTGGCATTTGTGGCAATGGCATTGCCGAAATAGAGGGGAAAAAAATTGCAATTGGTTTGTGGCAATGCCATTGGCGAAATAGAGGGGAAAAATAATTTTGCAATTGATAGTGGCAATGCCATTGCCGAAATAGAGGGAAAAAAATTTATTGTGGCATTTGTAGCAATGGCATTGCCGAAATAGAGGGGAAAAAACAAAAAAAAAAAAAAATTTGCAATTGGTTTGTGGCAATACCATTGCCAAAATAGAGGGGAAAAAAATTTTTGCAATTAATTTATGGCAATGCCATTGCCGAAATAGAGGGAAAAAAAAACTTTGTGGCATTTGTGGCAATGGCGTTGCCGAAAAAGAGGGGCAAAAAAATTTTGCAATTGGTTTGTGGCAATGCCATTGCCAAAATAGAGGGGGAAAAAAAATTTGCAATTAGTTCGTGGCAATGTCATTGCCGAAATAGAGGAGAAAAAAAATTTTGTGGTATTTGTAACAGAGGGGAAAAAAAAATTTCAATTGATTTGTGGCACCATTGCCGAAAAAAAAGTGTGGCAATTGTGGTAATGCCATTGCCGAAAATTGGAGGACAAGTACACACTTCAGTCAACCAATCAACTCGTTGTCAAAGATTCTTTTTTTTTCTTTTTCTCTTTTATAGCTTCCTCTAATTCTTTTATAGCTTCCTCCATGCACATAGTGCATTCTCTGAGACCTATGTCTTTTTTTGTCTCTTTTATAGCTTCCTCTTATTCTTATTCTCTTAGTATATACATTGTTCATTCCTAATGAAACAATATAACGCGTAAAATCTTTCTCAGATTTTTTTTTTTTTTTTTGTCTTTTTATTTCTTATGCGTCTGTCTCAGATATTTTTATAGAGGGAAAAAAATGGGAAAAAAAGGCACCAAAGCATTCAGTTACTGTGTTAAATCATGAAGATGGTCTGTTTGAAGTCAGAACACCAATAAACCCTAACTTTGCATATAGGGGTAATCATCGTCATGAGGTAAACTTGAGCCAGAGCACTTGTAGTTGTCGAAAATGGCAGGTTTATAAGATTTCGTGCTCACATGTCATTGCCGTGTGTAAATATCAAGGCATCTCTACAATGCGATATATCGACCACTGCTACCATTTGGAAGAATAAGTTGCTTGTTATGCAACTAGATTTCGCATGGTTCTAGACAGTGCACATTGGAATGAGCCTGATTTCCCGGTCTTGTATCTTAATTTCAAGCTGCGCTGTGAAAAAAGTCGACCAAGAACAACTCGGCTTCGAAATGAAATGGACGAAGGGGCAGAGCATCAACCAAGGCCATTGTGCAGTCTCTGTAGGCAAGAAGGCCATAATAGAAGAATATGCCCCACTCGAACTATGGCTGGTTCCACTAGTGGCCAAACTGAATGACCCAACATAAGTATTCAATCTACTTCAGTGGATTGGTTGGAATGCTTTTTTTTTTTTTTTTAGGAGTTGGACCATATTGTTAGTTTGTATTATTTGAAAGAACAAGTTGGTACTAATTCCATATGGTATGATGTTTTCTATCACTGCAATTTGGATTGGGGTGTACATTTATTTATTTATTTATTTTGTGTCGTCTGTGTGTGTGTGTGTGTTTTCTATCACTGCAAGTTGGTACTAATTCCATATATTGTGTATTATAGTTTTGGTTTTCGATAACACCTTAAAATGTATACTTTTTATGGAGTGCTTGGATCATTTACCATGTTTAAAAGCTTCAAATAAAGAAAGAAATCAAAGGGTCACAATTTGAATGAGGAAAAATCAGATTTGAGCACTAATTAGTATTTTAGATGTATCTCTCTCCTCAAAATTCCGATTGACTCAAGGCTGGATGGGCTGAAACCGTGACTTAAATATCTACAACTTTTCCGTTTTGAGTTTTTTGAAATTCACAATTTTTGAAGGCCAAAATTAACGCACAAGTTGCTGCTGTAAATTTGGATGAAAATTAGATGATGAAAGTTTTATTTTTCTTTGACACCTTAATAGCCATCATGCAAAGGAAAAAAAATGAACTATAAAAATAGAAGTTTGACACCTTTTTTTTCGCTTATTCTGCGCCTACAGTTGTGGCTATAAAAATACCAAAATATGTGTGTACACATTTCTTATGGTTAGTAGTATAATGTGATATGTATACTATGTAGGTATAATATTTTTTGCTACAATGATGCATAAACAACGATAATACTTTAATATATTCTTAATAAACAATCATTTTATTTTGATTAGTGATCGCCATGATGGGGTACATGAAGTTTTTGTTGTATTCCACAACATGGAGGATGCCTATTTACTCGTTGAGGGTATCTTTGTGCTTGCACAGGACTTTTCCCCATGCGCCTTGGCTGCGTTCTAATATCAAAATCTGTTTGATAATTACCACCTTCGTCAGCTTCATTATCTGATGACACCTCCATATCTTCTGCGTCTTCTACATCTTCCCCACTGTCCTCATTTGAGGCATCTTTCTCAGAGTCTATTACGGAGGCCTCTTCCTTAAAGTTCGGAGCACATGCCCAAGTATTTGGTGGCGTGCAGAAATCACCAACATGAGGGGATGGTTGGGAAGGTTGTGGTGTGATGAACTAGTCATGTTGTTCATAGTTATACTGGCTATCTTGGCCATAATTGTATTGCCCATAATATGATGGAGGTGGCGATGGATAATAGGAGGGAAGTGTTGACTAAGGTTGGGGATAATGGTTATAGCCAAACAAACCCTCAAATCCTTGTCCTAGGGAAGTGGATAATCCAACCTGTTCATATAAAGACATGCAGTACTCATTGACATTAATTAGATTATACTCATTGAAGGTGGGTGGCTCATTAGGGGTAGACGTAGATGGCTCAGCTTGGGTAGTATTGTGTTCTGTAAAGGTGGATGGTCTCGCTTCATCATTTCTGCGTTGTCTACGTTGTGTAAAGGTGGGCGAGCGAGTTTCCGTAGAGGTTTACGGGTGCTGTCTTCCTTAGTGCCTCTGTCGGTGCCTGAAGTGTGTCACCCTCTTAGTAGGGACGGAGGAAATATGTGCTTCCATTGATAACTTCACTCGATTAAGGCCCTCTACTATTGCTGGAAGGACTTGCTGTGCAGTCAGGTCAGTTCTCTGTTGGTTTGTAACAGCTAAACTTAACATATTATTTATCTCAGTTTCCTGCCACATAAAAAGAAAAAAAAAATTTATTAGTGCAGTATTGAAAAAACTAAAATACTAATTTGTTATCAATATTAGTGCAGTATTGAAAAAGCTAAAATAATAACCTAGTACATATGGGCAGCCGCCTCTGGTGTCGTGAACAAGTGACCATGTTCATGGTACCATGTTGTGTAGTCCACACCTACATGGAAATTGTCATCCCCAACTTGTTTTTGAGCTCACTCGTTCCAAAGTTGGTAGTAATGTGCATGTGTCCTACTCCAATTAATACCGGACTTTCCTGTCATCTTTACAATGCACAGATTTATCAAAATTGTCTGTAAGCCACTTTGGACATCTTTGCAACAACCCAAACTGTCACATGACTCTTTCTGGATGGTAATACTCCACAATTTGAAAGCATAGCAATGGAGTTGTTATCATCCATATATGTTTTTCTGCAAGACACCAATCATGCAAATAATCATCGTACGATGTCCAAACAACCTATGATTTCAATTATAATAACTATGTTATAATCGATCAAGACAATAATATAACTAGTAAATTAACCATTGATGCACTGTGACAACATATATTACCTGTTCACTATTATGTGTGTCGTGATTAGAACGATACGCACGTAGAACATGCGTTGGTGTGTGAGTTTACGTTCTCCTGGTATCCCACCTATACACAATTAATGATTACCACTGATTTTAGGGTTTGGAAGTATCAAGGATAAATGCTACAGTATACAATCTTGTATAGAAATAGAAATTAAATATTATACCTACAACCGTATGGGTCGTCACCATTTAAATTAGTTGGATTATTGGAATTGGGGTCAGATATGGAAAATGCTCCCACGCCCATAATTGTAATATGAAAATAGGAGCTGCAACTTCCGTGCTTTTTTTAATAGCAGCAGTACACAACTCTTTATAAAGGAAAGCAAGTGTGACACTACCCTAGCTATACCAAAGTATGCTAACAGGTGGAGAAAGAAGCAATGCAACCTACTTTGGCTCTTATTTCCAAATAGTAAAGCCAAAACCTGGAACATGTATGCCCTAGCATACTGTTGGGTTGTTATAGCATTGGCATCCTCTGATAGGTTTGAGAATGTATTCATTAGCCATGTTATTTTAAGGCTACCATATTCCAATGTATTTGCAGGTGGTGTCACTCCAAGTAAATCCTGACAATCTATTCCCCAATCCAAATTAGTGGGCCCACACACATATATATATATATATATATATATCCATTTCAAATATATCCTACATTAAATGCTACAATGAGTTAAACCATGCCTTTATAAATCAAACTAAACCAACCATTTTTTTTTTTTTTTGGACAAAGATAACCTCTATGACATTAATGAATTGACAATAAAGTACAATTTATTGTACTAAATAATAATAATAACAATAATAATATATGTCTTTATTATAAACCAACAAACATATTATGCAATATATTTTTTCCAAGAAATAGATGTAATAATTAATAATAACAAAGTAAAATTGATTATAAAAAAATCACAATAATACAATTTATTACAATTTTTGTGGTCATATACTAATAATAAAAATAAATAATATTAAATAATTTCAAAATTAACAAAACGCATACATAAATTTAATTAGAAAGTGGAGATGCTTACCACAGTCGTGAGAATTATAGAGTGATACTTGCAAAAAAAAAAAAACACAATTAGATAATAATAAATAAACACAAAATAACAACAATAATGATGATAATAATAAAATTTAAAGAAAAGAAACACACATGTACGATTTAGTGTACTAAATAATAATAATAATAATAATAATAATAATAATAATAATAATAATAATAATAATAATAATAATGCACATACATATATTTTTATTATAAACCAACAAACATATTATGCAATATATTTTTTCCAAGAAATAGATGTAATAATTGATAATAACAAAGTAAAATTGATTATAAAAAGATCACAATAATACAATTTATTACAATTTTTGTGGTCATATACTAATAATAAAAATAAATAATATTAAATAATTTCAAAATTAACAAAACACGTATATGAATTTAATTAGAAAGTTCAGATGCTTACCACAATCATGAGAATTATAGAGTGATACTTGCAAAAAAAAAAAAAAAAAAAACACAATTAGATAATAATAAATAAACACAAAATAACAACAATAATGATAATAATAATAAACTTTAAAGAAAAGAAACACACATGTACGATTTATTGTACTAAATAATAATAATAATAATAATAATAATACACATACATATATCTTTATTATAAACCAACTAACATATTATGCAATATATTTTTTCCCAGTATTAGATGTAATAATTGATAATAATAAAGTAAAATTGATTATAAAAATATCACAATAATACAATTTATTACAATTTTTGTGGTCATATACTAATAATAACAATAAATAATATTAAATAATTTCAAAATTAACAAAACACGTACATGAATTTAATTAGAAAGTTCAGATGCTTACCACAATCGTGAGAATTATAGAGTGATACTTGCAAAAAAAAAAAAAAACACAATTAGATAATAATAAATAAACACAAAATAACAACAATACTAAAAATGCTTGTAGTCCTAACCATAAAAAATTCATTAGTCTAAAATTTGAATAAAAACAACAACAACAATAATCATAATCATAGGCATACAAACAATATTAAGTACAACAATACATAATATTTTACAATGCATTAGCTTCTAATATTTACAAAGCATATAAGTTAATAAGCAAGGCAAAAAAACTTACGTTAACCCAAAGCAGAAGAGAAACAATGCACTGAAGCAAAGTAGAAGAGTAACAATGCACTGAAGTAAGGGAGAAGAGTAACAATAAAAGGCAAGTAGCTGAAGGATGTAACTTTGTGAGGAAATGCAAACCTTCAATTACTTGCCTTTTATTACGAAGAGGAAAAATAAAAAGACAAAAACGAATCTCTGAGCTAGACAGACGCAGGAAAAATAAGAAGACAAAAAAAATTATCAGATTATGCGTGATATTGTTTCTTGGAAATGATGAATAAATCCCAGAGCAAGAGATATAAAAGAGACAAAAAAAAAAAAAAGAATCTCTGACCAATTGATTGGTTGTAAAGAGATTCTTTTAACAGTGGCTGAGATTGCAAGTATTCTTCTAAGAATTTGTAAGGGGATTCTTTTAACAGTGGACCAATTGATTGGTTGATTGAAGGAGATGTATAAAGTATTCTTTTGAGACAAAAAAAAAAAAAAAACAAAAACAAAAAAAACTCTCGGACCAAAATGAGATAATTGAGTCATATGTGTACTTTTTGACTCTGTCTTTCTCCTTTAATTTTCGGCAATGCCATGCTACAAGTCAATTGCCACACTTTTTTTTGCCACAAATTTTTTTTCCCCCCTATTTCAGCAATGCTATTGCCACTTTTTTTTTTCCCTATTTTTGCAATGGCATTGCTACAATTGCCACAAATTTTTTTTTCCCTTTATAAAAATATCTGAGACAGATGCAGAAGAAATAAAAAGACAAAAAAAAAAAAAAAGAGAAAGATTTTACGCATTATATTGTTTCATTGGAAATGAACAATGTATATACTCAGAGAATAAGAATAAGAATAAGAGGAAGCTATAAAAGAGACAAAAAAAAAAGAAAAAAAAAAAAAAGAAATAGGTCTCAGATAGTGCACTATGTGCATGGAGGAAGCTATAAAGAGAAAAAGATTAAAAAAAAAAAAAAAAAGAATTTCTAACAACAAGTTGATTGGTTGACTGAAGCGTGTACTTCTCTTCCAATTTTCGGCAATGGCATTGCCACACTTTTTTTTCCTTTATTTTAGCAATGGTGCCACAAATCAATTTCAATTTTTTTCCCCTCTATTACAGACACCACAAAATTTTTTTTCCCCTCTATTTCGGCAATGGCATTGCCACAAACCAATTGCAAAATTTATTTTTTTTCGTTGCTATTTCGGCAATGCCATTGCCACAAATACCACAAAAAAAAAATTCCCTCTATTTCAGCAATGGCATTACCGAAATAGGGTGGCAAAATTTTATTTTTTTTCCCACCTATTTCGGCAATGGCATTGCCGAAATAGGGGGGCAAAATTTTTTTTTTTCTGGGGCACCTCTCACACTCACTTCTCACTTTGAGCACTCAGTACTCACTCACGAGCAGGAGAAAATGGGCAGCAAAATTTCGGCAATGTCATTGCCGAAATTCAACCCACTTTTTCTCTCTCATACTTTTTGATTGAATTTCGACAACACGGTTGCCGAAATTCACTCTCTCCTTAAATCCCTGAATAACTTCAAATAGTACACATAACGCAAATAAACTTCAAAAAATGCAATATTCAGCCAAAAGACTCATTGTGCCACCCGAAAAATACAACTTATGGACAAGATATTTAATATTTTACTACCATAATATCTGACATCTCAGTTAGATTTTATTTTATTTTATTTATGAATAGATCTCAGTTAGATTTGTGCAATTGTGCTTGTGCTTCTATCCAAACAGCAGGTGAAATTGCTTCTTAAAATTTTGTGTTTTTGTTTGTGCTTTTGTTTCTTGGACTGGGAAAAGGCAAGGTAAGGTAATCAGCATAAGCATTGCCAAAAAAATTTAAAATGTAAAAGAATTTAAAAAAGGAAAAAAAAAGTAGTCACTTTTAAGCAGGAAGCAATTGTTTAGTTGAGGTAGAGCATCACCCATCATGATAATGAAGTGCGATTGTGGTTGGTTGGGTTGGTACCGTACTAGCCACTTTTTATCTTTTAACAGTGCAAGTCGGCACATTGGTGGCACGTGATGTAAACCGCGAAGAGAAAAAAAAAAGTCATTGCAAAATGAAAAAGAAAAAGAAAAAAAGGTTGCTTTCATTAGCGGAATCATATCAAGATCCCACTTAAAGAAAAAAAAAAAAAAAAAAAAAAAACATTGATTCTGACCTGACTAGACTAAACAAAATGAAATTAACATATTTTGGTTCCCCGAAATTGAGATTGAAATTGAGATTGAAATTGAAATTGAAATTATGTCGATGCCTTTGGGCACATAGGCTTCCCAGGGCATTAAGTAATCTCCCCCCTTGACAATGACAGGTGGCAAGAAACCTTAGCATTGTTTACTTGTATACTCTAACGCGTAAAAGGAAGGGGTATTTACATCCCTCATTCTCTGCACGTCAACATATCTGTAATCCCTCATCAAAAGTTTCCACGGAATCTGTTGCTTCCCGCCGCCACAATTCTATAATGATCCCCCACCGCTTTGTTACCAACTTATCCGTTTGTTTGGTTGGTTGGATAGAAAAAGAAAACTATGGAAAGAAAAATGGAAGATTCCTTTCTTTGGTTAGTAAGAAATTTGATTGATGAAAAATGGTTGGTTCATGTGTTTCACTTAGGGCACATCAAAATTTATCCACCCAAAATGAGATGAAAAATATGTTGTAGATTTAAAAACATGTTATTACCCTTATTACGATATTAACTAGTTTCAAATTACAATGATATAATCATATACTGTATAATAAAATTTAGGCTTAAAAGTTGTGTCAAGTTACTATTCTCATTAATTAGTAAATTAATTTTATATTTTTCATTAGGATACATTTCCTCAATTAAGGGATAATATTTAACAACTATTTAATTTAAGTAAAACTTTATCATTTAAATTTCAACAATTTCAATTTTATTCAAACTAAAAGTTTATTATAAAAAAATTTCTAAATTTAAATCCCACACAACAACCCACTTTTTTTTTCCCCATAAAGAAAACCACGTTTTGACTAAAGAATAAGATTTAACAATAATTTAAAACAAATTTAAATTTTATTCAAACTAGAAGTCTATAATTTAAATTTTCAAGCTTATGAATCTTCATCAAGCCGTGCAGGAATAATACTAATACTAGTAGTAAATTAATTTAATTTAATTTTAAGCCTTTCACTTTTTTTCACTCCTATCAAACACACGAAATAAAAATAAAAATTTTCTGTCTTCCAACATTTTCCATCCTTTTTTCATGCTCCTAAGTCCTAACCACATAAGTAACCTTCCAAATTAAATACCTCATTGCCCTAGAGCAAGAAATTTATCCATCTTATATGAAGGCAGAATCCAGGTTAAATATGGCTCTCTTCTTCCAGGTACAGCCTTTCAATTTCAGTCTCGGCAAACTTGTACTCCTGCCATGTACAAGCTCCAATGGTACCAAAACATTTTCTGAATCTAGTTTTACACTAAACAAACCAAAATATCCATTTACCCAACACGCGGAAGAACCAAAACATAAAAACCACCTCAGCTAAGCAGCTCCTGGTCAGCATGAGGAAATTTGACAAGTGATATAGGATGTAAAAACCAAATAACCAAACGATCAGGAAAAAGTGAAACCGAAAAATATCACATCCCATATAGGCAATTGGAAAACTTCTATTAAACAACATAGAATTCTCTAACTAGGGGGCATTTAAAGTGTGCCCCAGTATTCTGGCAATGTTTATGCTTTACTGAATGTAAATGCTCCAAGGTTTTCTTCTACATATGGATAACAAATGGAAACAGTTTGCTTTACAGAAACAAGAAGAGTTCCTGACCATGTACAACTTCTTGGTAATATGCATAGAATAGCATCTCACCTACGAATTCCAGCCAAGCCAAAAGAGATTATTTTATACCAAAAGCAGCAGCAGCTAAGCCCAATTTAAGATTAACCTGTATGAGTTGCAGACAATCTCTGAAAAGAAAACAAATGAGTGAGAACACACAACTTTTAAATGAAGCATAACTACAGACAACATTACTACCACCAATAGCAAGTTTCCCCAAGATGAATTTAATCAGTAGAAGAATGGAATGCAATAAAAAATGTATAAGGTAAGGAAAATAGTTTTTTTTTTTTTTTTTTTGGTAAGGCAAGGAAAATAGTAATTATAAGCATAAACTATACCGCCACCAACATTTAGTGTGTCAAAAGTCACCATAAGGATTAAATTTTATACTGGATGCCATGACTTATGAATGCCGACAACAACTATCCCAGCCACTCATGAAATTCTACTCTTTCAAAGATTGATTTTCACTCTTGTCATGCAAAAACCTCACAGAGTCACCATCCCCTGCCTCAAACTGCATATGATCCAAAATCTATCTCAGCCACTGCTAATACTCCTCCATAAGCTACAACCATGGGTGCTTCTCACCCACTTCTTTGACCTACGACCCCAATCCTCCCCACACTTAAAAACAATAATCTGTCGCCACAAATTTATAAATTGAGATTATGATATCATTGTAAGACATCTAGCCTTAAATACTAATAATATTGCCTTTGGCTTGTTAGTTTCTAATAAGGGTTTTGTTTGTTTCAGTATCCTGTACAGGTTTTTCCTTTACTTCCCTCTAAGCAAATGAGGGCCTGAGGCTTCAATAGACAATCAAAGTAAATCATTTTCTCATTGCAGTACACCAATTGGTTACAGAACCAAATACAATCCATTGGTTTGCCACAAAAAAGACAACAAAAGTTGAGAGATTGAAATCCAACTGAAGTAATTATCTAAGCGCGCTTGACAAGTTGGAAGCTCGGATGGTGATTTAAGCAGGCAACTGCAAACCATTATGATTTAGTGAAGATAACTTCTCTGCTGATGCTGGACTAGTAAAATGCGCAGCACAGGGTGGAATGGAGAATTAAAAATTGAAGAACGTTCGGTGAATTGGAATTTCCACCAATCTACAATGCAAGTGATTGGTAGAAGTCCTAAGAGTGTTCATTTGGACATGGAAGATTTGGACACACATATTACTGGGAATACATCACTAATGTTTGATCAAATTTCAAGAAGGCCAATTTCAATGAAGATTGATTATTTACCTTTAAATGATGAATACTTTAGTATATTGCCTATGAATATGATAGTGGATGATGAAATGCTTTATTCTTATGATAATAGAGAGATGATATTTGATCATATTTGAAGATTTCATAGAATCAGGTTTGATTCAGAAATATTTTAAAAAAATGCAAGGATGAAATTAAGCCAATTTTTATAAACAATATGCAAGATGATGGTAATCTGTCCCTTGTGATTTATTGCACATGTTGAAAGCTAAAGACCAGTTCATAGCTAAAGATTATAGTGCACAATTTCTTATTAGCATATTAAGGCTGGAGATTTACTTCTCAATTGTTCAGGAGGACGAAGAAAGAAAGGATGGCAAGGAGTATTTGGGATACCAACAAACCATGGAAGATTTGAAGCCAAACACGAGGCTGAATTTTCTCCAACCCAGAGAGAACTAATGTAAGACAAATTTGAGGGGAGCAAAAATTGTTTACAGGAACTTTAGCAATACTGCGCACGGGTATTATAAATGCAGTATTGCAGCAGCCTTATTTATTTTAGTCTTTTTGGTTTATCTTTATTATGCATGGCTAGGATTAGTCCAAATTAAGGGTCATGCAGAATTGTTTCTAGGATTTTAGGGTTTCATACTCTCTTTTTGATGAATATAAGTAGAAGATAATACATCATTGTAAGATAGCTATTCTTCAATTTAATTCGAAAAGCTAAGAAAAGCCTCCTTGAGGTTTATTAGGATTTATGTTTTGGTTGAAATGGGTTATAACCCTACTGGCATACAACCCTTAATGGTGACATGATGCCGCAAGTTTGATCCTTCTAGTATACATGTGTGAATTACTTTATCGTAGCAAAAACATAAAGAATTTACACTCTGGTTCCTTTAGTTTCAAAATCCACTAGTCTTCTCCTTCAATATATGCTTTTTCTTACACTTACCTTATTCCGTTAATTATAACAAATTGTTAACGTACGCTACCACCTAACTAATGACTTAAGAAAACCCCAAAAATACCTTAACAATATAGAAATATGTTGCCTTACACTTATCACTTCAACATGTCATACCCAAGTGAATTACTAACTTACAGTAAGTCATTTCTGCCACAAAATGACAATAATAATATAGTAAATTTTTTACAACCTATAAACACATAATAGCATGAGTGCTTTTGTTACTGAAAATTACATTGAGTTGCTAAGGGTATTAAGGCATCTAGCTTAAGTTAAGGAGCACCAAAACTCAATACCATTAGCATCTTAATCAAAATTCAGTACCATCATTTATATATATATATATATATAAGTAAATTAAGTACCATCATTGGACCAACAACATTGTAAAAAAGGTGCCAAGAACATGCACAAAAAATAGCATTAGGTGTCTAGAGAATGAAATTAAACTTCATCCTTATTATAATTTTATAAATAAAACACAATGGAAAAAAATGAACATGAGATTGAGAGACACTTGAACCCTTCTTTTTTTTTTTTTAAATAAATAGATAAATGTATAGGATATTTATGTTTTTCTAATATGAAGTTGGAGTTTTTGTTAGAACAGTCTATTGACAATTTTGATATAGATGGAAATATAAGTTTTGGAGAGATAAGGATTAACGTGTATGTTGAATAGACCTCTAGGAGATTTTTATAATTGTTCCAATATTACAAATGTTCCCTTTGGCTTGTTAGTTCCTTAAAAAACTCTAGGGTTTTCCTTATTTTAACGCCCTAAAGAGGCTTTAACTCTGTTTCTCTCTAAGAAACCTAGGTTTTGATGGACAATAGAAATAAATCTTAGTCTCATCTCATTCCCAACTGTGGAACTCCCCCGTACTCTTAAAGGCACTTAGTGAACCACAACCACTTCACGCCAAAATGCAACTCCAACTGGGGGTATGGAGCAGTCTGAATATTACTTAATTTTATAAATAATCTGTCATAGTCTAAGAGGATCTAAAATCATTCATAAGATTACTCAAGTTTTATTTCCCCTGCATTAACATTTAATTCATATTTTATTATATTTTATCATCTAATATTTTAGGTTAGATCATCTTCGACCACTTAAAGTGGCCACAATTCAGGAAGAAGAGTACAATCATGCAAATGCACAGAGACTCACAAAAGTACGTATGAGCAATCAAACCAAACCAAAAATCCAAACACCCCACCCCTTCTTTTCACTTAGAAAAGAAAAGCAAAGCAAACCCAAAATTACAATTATTATATGTGCTAAATGAGGAAGCTAGAACTCTCCTCAATTATAAAAGTATTTTATCTAGAAAAGCAAAGCAAACCTAATTTAGGCTTTGTACTTTAATAAAAGTATTTTATCTATGTATATATGTGTGTGTGTGTGTGTGTGTGTGTGTGTCTGTGTGTGTGTTTCTTTTTTAATTTATTTATTACTAAGTTACACCACATCTAGTAGGTCTTGAACCCATGACCTCACCCTTCACCTTGCTCTTGCAAAGGGAGGATATATAATTCAAGCTAGAGCCCACCGGCATTAATGCCTTAAATCTATCATGGTAGTAAAACCAAATTTTTCTATATTAAGATAAGAGATAAATTTATCAGTGATCCAAAAATCAACCCCTGGTTTCACTTATACAACTGCATAGTGCCCCAAAAAATTTTAGGCCCTAATGGAGATGCTATTTTGAATTTTCTGTAAAATCAAGATATGGAATTTTAGAAGAACATCCACAGCTGAAAACTAGAAAGGCATAGCACAAATTAAGTGAGTGAACCTCATTATATAAAAACACAGTAAATGGTAAGAAGTGAACCATATGTAAAGTCCAGGGAAAGTTTTACTCACATCCAGCTAAGTTCATGTAGGCTACAGATCGCTATAATTGCGCCATACTGCACGAAATTCTTCACGGAATGTGTTCAAACGTGCTTTCAGATTAGGTGTTCTAAAACTTGCATGCAGGATAGTGACTGAGAGAAAGAGAGAGAGAGTTAACCACAAAACATACAAAATGACAAGAAAAAAAACATATGAGATGTGCAGCATGCAACATACCGAGAAGCCCAATGGCCAGAGCCCATAGAACAGTTAAGAGACCACAAGAAACAAACCAGAGGATGAAACTCACTACAGAAAAAGGAGAAGGGAAAATGAGTAAAATTAAAATAACTAATATAAGTCATATAGTGAGGTATGGTTTATGCTACTCTCAACATATACAGAAAATATTAAAATGAAGCGTTCTTCTCATAATTCAAATACCAGTAGCGAATATAAAAACAAACACCCAACGAGGCCGGCCACAAATAAAAATTGCTCTTTTAGCTGATGGACGTCCACGAATAACAGGCCTGGCAGGAAAAAATACATATTATTTCAGCAACATCACTGGGCACATTGTAGACACATAATAAACAAACACACTTACGTAAGAGGAGGCCTCATCTTCGCAGCTAAATGTGGAGAGAATTGTCTCACGGTTCTTGTTGCCTTCTCACTAAAAGTTCCTGCAAAGCTGCAAGACAGACGCACAAAAGTACATACCACTTAGACATGCATGCAAAAGCAAGCACGAAAACACAACCACGCGCACGCATTTTTACATACAACGGCGTACCTATCATTCAAGAAAGCAATGCTAAGTGCTGTCAGAAAAGCAGCTACAAGAGCAAGTGGCCTCCGGATAAAACCCAATCCTACAATTCATAATTCAAATATTAAAAGGCCAAAAATACACACTGTTCACATGTTTATAATCAAAAATAAGAATTTTGAAGTCGTTTTGCTGACTTACCGAGAATGACAGTGATCAAAATGAAGTAGTTGGTTCGGTAGCTGCAAATATATATTTCAAAAAACATTAATAAAACAAATACGGATGGCTGCATTTTCTGTAATCTAACAAAAAACCGAACCCCTCCACACAACCGAGCCTATCATAGGTATAAAGCCAATTTTTGTCACTCTTTTCACTTTCCATTAATCAAAAAATACACACAATTTACAAGATTATATAAAGCACTAAGAAGCTTCTTATTACTAAGTAACATACTATTTGTATTGCAATAATAATCTTCACTAAGCGTTATATAACTATTGGCCCTAATTCAGCTAGGTATTATTGATTTCGATAAAACTTTAATGCATGCTAATCGGGACCTCAGAAAACAAATAATTTGACGATTGCGATCAAAACCGATTCAATTCACACAAGAAAAAATGGCAGAATCAAAGCAGCGAGAAGATAGAGCTTAAAAAAAACTGAGATTGAATGGAAAGAAATGATCGTACTAGTAGAGATTGCATTTGAGGCGGCTACTCCATTTGGCGTAAGATCTGGGGACGGTGAATCGGGAGAAGAATTCGGAGAGAGGACGCGGCGGCGATGACCAGTCAACCTCGCGGAGAGCGTCGATCAGATCCTCCGCTGTGACGTTGCCCCAATCCATCGATTCGATTCTGGTTCAGTGCCAAACCCTAAAATAGCAAAAACACGAAGCCAAACAGGTAGAGTTTTCCTGGGAAATGGAAATTTTGGAAAGTTAGGGAGAGCAAGAAAGGAACAGAGAGGTTTAGAAGATGTTTTGTGTACGTGATAAGAAGAGGAAATGGGATATTAATATTTTCAGGAAGCGTCGAGGAAAGGAAATGGCTTTTCGTTTTTGTGAATACGTTGGTGAACACAACAACGGAAGTTTTTTACTTAAGAGCGAGGGGACAAGGAAAATGTGAAGTGACGGAAAAATGAAAAAAAAAGATACGTTAGAAGCGGGATGTCTGAGCCCGGGTTCGAACCGGGGACCTCTAGTGTGTGAGACTAGCGTGATAACCGACTACACCACCCAGACGCTTTGTGTCTTGACTTCCATATTAGACTTACTTGAATAGTTGAAACAATAATTTGTTTTTAATAATAATAATCATGAATAATAAAAATTAATTATTCCTGATTATTTTTGGATAAATTACATAAAAAAGTCCACTATTGATAAGAAATTAAATTTTAAGTCTAATTTTTAATTTTGTTAATTAAACTCCCAAATCATATTATATATTTATATATAATAAAAGCTGGATTTAGACATCGTGATTGCGCCAAATGGCGACACCAAATTGTAGAAACTTTCTTAGATTTTTAGATTTTAAGAAAAAATATATATAAAATTTTCTTCAACTATAATTTTTCTTTAACTATAATTTCTAAGTTAATAAAAATCTTAATTTGATTAAAGTTGAATTACACTTGCTATATTTCTAAGCGGATAAAAACAAAAATCATAACAATTAAAAGCCAATAGAGTTTGAATCAACAATGATTTCAATTGAGTCACATATTCTGTATCATAAAAATGCAACTATTTTGCTCTTTCCACGATAGGCACGTTGATAAAAAGGGTCAAAGCTCCAAATATTCAATGAGTTGTTATTGAGATTATTGCATCTGCTTTCAAAACAATCAATTACACTCTCTTATCAGATGTGAATAATTGGTATATCACGTGGGGGTTTAATTAGCTCAAGACTTTTTGTTCATACAAAATTCTTCAATGTGGAGTGTGTGTGTGTGTGTGTATCAAATAATTCATAATTAATACCTATCATATGATTCTTTTATGCTATTATTCTCTTCTTCTACCTACAATCTCTATAATTCTCTTCTTCTACCTACAACCTTACAAGTACGTGTTTATTTACTCTACTTTTTTTTTCCATCAAATTGAATATATTTTGTGTATTTGTTAGGTTGATTTCCTCAAATTTAATTCAATTTAGAGAATTGTTATGGATTGTCAATTGATTTTTTTATTATAGAATATTAGTTGGATTGTTTAGAAATTATATAAGAAATTGAGCTTTCATGTCTAATTAACTAAGAAATTAATTTTTTAGTTTTGCAGTAACTCTTAGTCTATGGATCCTGTGATTGATGATTGGAAAGATTAATTTATGTACTACATATGTAGGTCGGTTAATTATGTGTTTCTGAGGCTTATAATTACTACTACTTATGAGATGTTGCAAACGTAAGTCAGCAAAAGTTGGGCTTAGACGCCGTTATTACACCAAGTGGCTTCACCAAATTGCAGAAATTTTATTAAATTTTTAGATTTTTAAAGAACTAAAAAGGAATATTATATTACTAGGACTCTTATTTATTTTTATCATTAAGTAGTTTATCTCTTTAAAAAAAAATAAAGAAATAAAAAACTGCTTCACATCTGCTTCATGTTAGATTGTAGGTATAAATTAATATTAGATTAATCAAAAAAATATTATATAGTAAGCGTAAAATAAAAATTGCTTCATGTAATATTGTAGATAAATTAATATTAGATTAATCAAGACTCTAATTCATTCTTATCTCTAATTCATTGTGATCATAAAGTAAGTGTATCTCTAAAAAAATGAAATAAAAAACTGCAGATTAATATTAAATTAATCAAGACTCTAATTCATTCATATCTCAAATTCAAAAAATCAAGACTCTAATTCATTGTTATCATAAAGTAAGTGTATTTTTGAAAAAAAAAAAAAAAAATAGCTTCCCATAAGTTTTTTTTTTTTTTGTATTAACTGTAACGTAAACAAAAAAAAAAATTCTAATAACAACCTAGCTAATAACATTAACTATTTTTTTGGGATAAAGTATTTAAAATAAAAACTAATATGTAATGAATCTAAACTTCTTGATTAGGTAACTTCAAGGAGTCTAGAGTATTTGATTTTTACTTAGACTCTTTTTCTAGGTAGAGTATGTATATATATACGCCGTTAGTTGGTGTAGTTTTTCATTCTCCAACTTATTGTATAGTTTTTTTATTTAGGCTTCCATTTTTCTACCTACAATCATGTAGATGTGTATTTTTTACTCTATTTTTTTTTATCATAATCAATTAAATACCTTTTATGTATTTGTTGCCTTTTTTTTAAGCTAATTTCCTTATGTTTTTCCTTTTTTGAGGGGGTAATTTCCTTATGTTTGATTTAATTTATATGTTAATGGTTTGATCTAATTAAATTATTTTGTTATCCAATATATATGTAAGTTGTCGTAGTAAATTCCAATCATAGACTATTAAATTTACATACAATTTTTCAATCCATATGGTAATTAGTTTTTATTAACTCTGTTTAATTTTCTTCTTGATTTTTTTTTTTTCAGATTTGTCAAAAAAGATTTCAAGCATCCTAAGAAAGGTTTGTAATCTAGATGTAGAACTTTGCAAATTTTTTTTAATTAGAACAAAGGTTTTATTCTTCAAATAGTTCTATCGTTAAAAAGTGGCCAATTTTATGTTACTTTGTCTAAAGATTTTAATCATTAATATTATTGTTAATAATACTGCAAATCACTGATATTGTACATTCATTAGATATAAAATTCATATGCGAATAGTTTAATACATGTAACTACAAATGATATTATAGCACAATTGGTATATTAGAAGATAATTTTGTATTAAGGTGCTATTATTTTATATTTGATGATTGTTATACCAATGCAATTTATTCCTTTCATTATAATAATTACTTATTTGGTTATAATGATTATATATATTCTACAAGTTTTAACATAAAACCGTGCAACGCACAGGCCTTCAACTAGTACACACACACACACACACACACACACACACACACACATATATATGCTTGTTTCAATTTGAAGCATCAGTTCATCTATATCTATACTACTATTAAAAAGGCTTTCCATGTATGAGATAAAAAAAATTTAATTTGCATGTGTTCAAAGGCTCTTTTTTTTTTTAATTTCTAAATACAAAATAACCATTTGAATACACACAAATTCTAGTGTAAAAGAGTTTTTCAACTTTCAAGTTTGAATACCTAAAGAGAGTTAAGGAAAATCTTTTCAAAATCATATATAAACTTGCGTAAAATAAAGACAAATGTACAAACATATCAGTAAAAAAGAATACAAAAATGTAAGCAAGAAAACATAACAAATATGGAGTATTGAGAAAATTACCTTTGCTTATACATCAAAGAGAAAGATAGAGGGGAAGAGAAGACATTTATTTATGTTTTGTTTTGGCAACTGGGTTATAGCTTAGAAAAATTAAAGATATATGGTAGTACCTAAATTTATGGATGAGAAGTTATAATAATCTATCTATACTACTATTTAAGGGGCTTCCTTTGTTTGGAATCTTCAATTTTGATGTCCAAAATATCCCTAATTTTACCAATTTTTAAAGCTTAAATAATAGGGTTAGACTTATAAAATTGCTAATTTAAAAACTCCTAAATTTTTACCAAATTTATAACACGTTCACATTTCCAATTAGTTTCTCCTTGCCTATATCATCATTTAGCAATTACCACTTACAAGTAGTTTCAATGTTATCCACACACCCACGTTTTAATTTGAATTCAAATAAAAATAGTTACCACAATTTACATCCTAGTACTCCCTTATGAGTTGCCCAACTCCAAGTTTCCATTCGTTCATATCCATTTGCCAACTTTTTTTTTAGGCAAATTACAATAAACTCACTTATGGTTAGGACCATTTTCAGTTTTCCTACTTGTGGTTCAAAACTTAACACTTTATCCACCTGTGTTTCGCTCTGTTTGGTCTTCATTACCCACCCCTCTATCATTAGGAAAAAAAAATTTTAGGGAAAACCAAACATAACAAGAATAAAAAAGTTAGGGTTTTTTTTTTTTTTTTTTCTATTATATACACTTGGTTCAAATCAAATATTAAAATTGGAAAAAAAAAAAAAAAGGTTTCTTTTATATAAATATGGATCTTTTATGTAGTTAGCTATGGGTCTGAACAATGAAGTCAAGGGCAGCTTGCTGACCTTATACTCCCTGCCAATAAATATAAGACACCTCAATTAAAAATGCTCACGTTAACCTACCTGCCAGCTCAGCACACGCTTTGCCAACTTCTACTAAGAGCATTTGTATCAAAAAGTGTAAAAATGCTATAATCCTATATTAGCTTCTAAAGCACTAAAAAGCAAGCTACAACAAACATGTCATTCTTAAAAAAAAAATAGCAACTGAACTACAGTGAGCTTTCATCTTTGAAAGCTCACTGTAGCTCTAATCTTAAAAAAATATTATTATTTTAATGCCTGTAGTGGAGGAGGTGGTTTGTGCGGTTGTTTTTTATTATTTTAATGAGTAGTTTATATTATTTTAAACGAAATGGTAAAAAAAAAAAAAAAAAAAAAGGAAGTTTTGATGTTGGATGTATTTTAGAGTGAGATGGTATAATAGATAAAGTAACTTTTTGATACGTTAAATACTAAAATTTTTAGAACCATTGATGTGAATAACCGTTAGGCTTTGTGAAAAATCAAAATTCAAATTTAAACAAATTTTTGTTCACAGTCACAGATAAGCTCCATCTCTTTCACCTACGACTACGAGTTACTCTCTTTCTCTCTCATGAACGGTGGCTCAAGCAGCATGGACTTTTCCTTTCTCCCTCTCTCATCTCCTTTAACATTGTGTCCGTTTAGCACCTTGCAATCACCGTCGTTAATTCTGATGCCGTTTCGGTTATCATTAAAAACGAAAACTGATCTAGCCTATGGCCGTGTGGTAACATCTCGCTCTCTAGTCTGACTCGAGAACGCTCCAGACTTCCTCTTCTAATCCATCAATCCAGGGTCCAATTCTGTTGGAGTGACCAGCCATCCATAAACGATGAGTGCACCTAAAAAAAATCATCTTTTGTGAAAACTTGTTCTTTTCCTGCACCTTGTGTTGTTTTTATGAAAAAAAATGTCATGTTGTTTAAGTAATGAAATCCACCTATTGTAGCTGATTATGATAGTTTTTTTTTTTTTTTTGGGTGAAATTTTATTATGATAGTTTTATTCTTTTATATTGGTGTCTTTTTATTTTTTTGGCTTTCTTCCAAAAAGAAACTGGATTTATCTTTAATTTTTATGATATTCACTTAATTTTTTAATCTTTAATTTTTAATAGGTACTTTGCAATAATACAAGAACCTAATAATATAGTTTTTATCTAGTTCTAAAGCATGCTATATAATTTCCAAAAGCTATGGGATTTATGGCTTGTTTTGATACCCCACCCATGTTTCATCAGCATGGTGTAGTCTTTATGTTTTTGGCTTTCTGATATTGCAACAATGATTAGAAAAAAGAAGCAAGTATTTGTTCATTAGTTGGGTGTATCTCGTTTTAACCTTTTGAGTCTTTCTTTGATGAGAAATATGAAGTATAATTGATTTTGATAGAAGTTAAAAAGGGAATCTTGAAGTTGATCACTGTCCATAAAGAAGTTATGTAGCATTGACCTCTAAATCAATAGACAATTGATTCTAAAAAAGTTAGCGTTTTAGATATACTGATTATGTTCGTGTTTGCTTCATTTCTATAGTTCTACTATTATTTCCTATTTTCTCTTATTATATGGTATTTTGTATTCATGAGGTTGTTAGAAATTTTTGTCTCATTATTTGGTTTGTTGGACTTTAGCTCTGAATTTGTGTGGTGGGGATTGACATTTTAAAATTGGTGCTCAATTACTATTTTTGGTTCAATGAAATTGATGCTCAATTGCAAAACCCTGATATCAAATTTTAAGGACTGATTCTTTCAATCTTTTGTGTTTTGCTTATTTTCACTCCTCTGCTGTGCAGCAATGGAGTGAGCCAACTAATGAAGCTATTCAAGGGCTCGGAGGGTGCTCCTGTGCTAGTCAAGAACTTGACATACAGGATTTTAGTATTGAATGTGCTTGGCTATAGGTGTGCATTCAATTCTACTCAACCAAATTCAGTACTTCCAACTTTGGTCATCTATTAGAAAATGTCAAAGATGAGATAGCCTTTTTGACTAATGAAGGGTGATGATGCCAAGAATCGGCTCAGTAAGCTGCGAGGTCTTCACGTACTTCGGGCAGTCCTGCACAGGAAGAATGAACCTCGAAGGGAGGCACCGGTGTGGTACCGGCCAACGACCCTCCGAAGGTTAAGTTAGTATTGCTCACAACTCTAGAGTGCCAGAGTCGGGGTAGAAGCATGCATACCTCAATTTTGGAGGGTGTGGAAGTATTTATAGTAGTAGCAGGGGCCCTTGACCAAGGCGTGCTTGAGAAGATATCACTTTTACCGAAAATGCTCCTAAGTAGCGTGGAGAGTAAGATTCTTGTTGGGCAACCAAGCGTGTTAGGCAAGCCATCCCTTTGGGAATGGTTGCGCTGCGCGAGACGCCTGTCCAAGTAGTAGCGTATGCGGCAAGATTCATTTTCTTGGGGAAGCATACGTTGCAAGACAAGTTGTGGTGCCCCCATGTCCTTCCCGTCGCCGGTCTCTCCCGTCACCCCAGATAAGGATCGCGTCGTCAGGGTCTAGTGTCCGTCATTATACGCCCCACCGTCATCCCTCCCAGGGTGCCGGCGTCTAGTAGGAGTTTTTATCCTCATCAGGTGCCCCCTCAGCCCATCAGTCCGTGAACACGAAGGAGACGGACTAATGGGGTGACGGTTCCAGCTCAGGCTGTCATTCAGTGATTAATGCAGGGTAATTAATGCAGGGCACGTGTCGTCGGTTCAATGTCAGTGTGCCAAAAACGAGGCGTCCCCTCGCCTTCTGTGCTCTTCCTCATATATAAGCCTCTCTTCTTTTACCTTATTTTCACTTTTTATCGAAATCAAGAGATCAGAGCGCAGCCGTTCACCCAGTCAAGAAGAGAGTTTGATCCGTCAACATAGTCGTCCGTCGCGTCATTGCAACCGTCCGGGACACCCTTCATCACCGAGAACAATTGGTAAGTGTTCATCATTGCCTCGCTCATTTTTACCACCGTCAGTCACCTTTTTAGGGCAGTTTGGACTTAGGGTTTTCCGTCGTATGTAGGTGTAGATGTCTAGCGCGTCCAGTAATCAATCGTTTGTCCGCGAGGAAGCGGGCGACTATGAAGCTAATCCGTCGGGTCCAAAGGATCCTTCAACTTCAACAGAAGATAGCTCGTCTACGTCCTCCTCTTCGTCGAGTAGTGGTAGGACAGAGAGTAACCTTAGTGATGGGGTAGGGGAGGATGAACAAATTCAGTCCGTCATAGGAAGTGATGGGATGAGGAAGTTCATCATGCTCTCGCTGTGGACGGTGAACGACTTTACGTCCACCATAAGAGAGTCACACTTTAAAACACTTAGGAGTAAGTACCAGATACCCGCCAACGTGCCCATCCGTCTACCCCGCCCAGGAGAGAGATGTTATTATCATGGGGTCAAGGGTGTCAGGATTTATGAGCAGATGCTCAAGGCGGGGTTGAGATTCCCCTTGACCCAGTTGCACCGTCACCTCTTTCACTACTTAGGATTATCCGTCAACCAGGTTTCTCCAAATGCATGGAGGATCTTCCTCGGGGTGGAGGTTCTGTACGGATCATATTCAAAGGGGAAAAAGAGGTTAATAGTGGAGGAGTTTTTTCACTGCTACCGTTCGGTAGAGATAGTAAAGTCAAGGGGGATGTACAGCTTCGTGGCAAGGAGCCCGTTGCTGAGGTTGGTGAGTGATACCCCAGATTCCAATAGGGACTGGAAGTCTAGGTATTTCTTTATGGACGGGGACGAGTGGATGGGTAGTCCTGATGAGACCGAGTTTATGCCCGTCGACACCACGTTGGGCGTTTTACCCCCGTCTGGTATGTTTTCATCCACATTCCGTCTTCCTCTGTTGTAAACATCATTGGTTTCTGACCGTCCTCTTTTGCAGCCCAGAACCGTTCACAAGTTTCTATCGAGGATTGGAGCTTTTTGGAGAAAATTTTCCAAAAAAGTGAGCTGACGGACAGGTCTTGGGCCACACTTGTGACATTGAAGACAATTTGTTGGCATTGTGACGGGCCTGAGCCGTCCAAGGAGGCATTGAAGTATGAAACACAAGTCCGAGCACGTGAGTCCGTTCACCTAAATTTCAAGTTTTTCCTTTTTGCCATTAACTAACGTACCGTCTGCTTTTGCAGAAATGGACGAGGCAAGGAGGAGAGCCTTCATCAAGCAGCAGGCAGCTGTGAAAAAGAAAGAAGCTCAAGGGGCTGGGACGGACGGGCCCAAACCACCCGCTGCAAAGAGGAAGACCGACCAGGAGGGGGATTGTCACCCCAAGAAGCCGAAGGCTACCACAGAGACGGTGGTCAGCCTTGAGGCGGAGGTGAAGAAAGCCCCCGTGAAGCACGGAAGGGGCAAGGGCCTCATGACGGGTGGCCCGATACCTGCCGTCGAGAAGTCGCCCGTCCTCCTCCGTGAGGATTCAAAGTACGCGATCGAGAAGCTGTCCTCAATACTGACGGTAGAGGACTATGAGGACATCGGGAATCACTCCACGGAGGCCATGGGTGAGACGGGCCTTTTCAACTTGGCCCAGGTAAGGAATTTTTCGTCGTCATCAATATTTTTGAATACATACTTATCTTCTCCCGTCACGCTGACTTGGTGTTTTCGATTTCTAGGCCGTTGTCATGATGAAGGGCTTAATGGACCGTTGTGTCCATGAGGAGACGGCCATGAGCCGTCTACAGGAGAAGGCAACGGAGACGTAGGACGAGCTCCTGCAGTACAAGGCCTGGAAGGTGAAGATGGAGAAGAAGCTTTCTTTGTCTGAGCGAGAAAGGACGGAGCTGGAAAAGCAATTGGGTACGCTGCAGAAGGTCTTGGCTGACAAGGAGGCTGAGATTTCATCCGTCAGGGACCAACTCCGTCAGGCTGGCGAGGACTCTATCAAAGAGTACCGTGATTCCGAAGCCTACCTGACGGAGTTGGGCAGCACATTCGTGGACGGTTTCGATGATGCCCTCCGTCAGGTGAAGGCCTTGTACCCAGAGCTTGACCTCTCCAATGTCGGCATCAGTGAGGCCCATGCACAGACCTCCGTCCTCCCCGCCGCCTCTGAGAGTACGGAGCGACTATTCAGTGATGACGCAATCAACAAAGGTGACGGGAAGGATGATGACGGGGCAGATGTTGGCAATCCTGCTCAAGTTCAGGACGACGGAGCTGTCGTGAAGATTGTCAATTCTCCCGTCCAGTGACCTTGTGTTTGTAGAGATTTCGATTGTTCGTTCGTTGGGGACGGTTACCTTTCATGGCTTTTTCAATGTGTATATATACTTTTTTGTTTTTTCGTTGTGAACAATGTTGCCGTTCAAGGCTTTTCATTAATGCATTTTTTATTTCATGCTTATTCCTGCTTTTTACTTTAAGCTTTTATGAATGGTTTCCTTTGTGTGCATTTGGTTCTCGTGGAACCGTCAACACTATAGGGCAGTCATCATTTTGGGCGTAGTCTGCCTGACGTATCATTTGAACAACATTGTGGACTTTTAGGCCCATCGTCCTTAGAGCACCGTCAGCATTGTGTGCCTGACCTTGTTATGCCGTTGTCTAGCTTAGGCCGTCAACATTTAGACTTGGACTTTTGGGATTTCCAATTAGGAAAACTTGGTGGCTTTTAAGCCGTCAGCATGGGTGCTTGACGCTTCGATGCCGTCATCCAGCATAGGCCGTCGTCATTTAGACTTTGGCTTTTGGGCTTTCCACTTAGGAAAACGTAGTGGCTTTTAAGCCGTCAGCTTGGGTGCTTGACGCTTTTATGCCATCGTTCACCGTAGGCCGTTGTCTTTTAAACTTAGGCTTTTTGGCTTTCCATTTAGGAGAATGTGGTGGCTTTAAGCCGTCAGCATGGGTGCTTGACGCTTTTATGCCGTCGTCCACAGTAGGCAGTCGTCTTTTAGACTTAGGCTTTTTGGCTATCCATTTAGGAAAATGTGGTGGCTTTTAAGCCGTCAGCATGGGTGCTTGACGCTTTTATGCCGTCGTCCACAGTAAGCCGTCGTCTTTTAAACTTAGGCTTTTTGGCTTTCCATTTAGGAAAATGTGGTGGCTTTTAAGCCGTCAGCATGGGTGCTTGACACTTTTATGCCGTCGTCCACAGTAGGCCGTTATCTTTTAGACTTAGGCTTTTTGGCTTTCCATTTAGGAAAATGTGGTGGCTTTTAAGCCGTCAGCATGGGTGCTTAACGCTTTTATGCCTGTAGAATGGAGCCGTCAGCTTTGACACCGTCAGCTTTTTATGCTTGAATGGATTTTATGCTAAGGCTTTTATACTTTGCAAGTTTCTGATGTTCAACACCTAATAGTAAGTAGAAGAGACTTTGAATAAACCTCTGTATGCCTTGCATAATTTTTTAAAAGGGGGAAAACATGCCCTTTGAGCCCTAGGAATACATTAAAGTAGATTAATTACAGACTAGTTACAAGTAGGGGGCTGCCATTCTTTTTTACTAGTAGTACTTACGTAGGTGCTCGGCATTCCACGGGTGGTGCAGCTTCTGCCCTTCCGGTGTTTCCAGATGGTAGGTGCCCTTCTTTTGCCATGCTATGACTCGGTAGGGCCCTTCCCAATTGGGGCCGAGCTTTCCTTGGGTTGGGTCTCTAGCAGCGCCCATGATCTTTCTTAGGACGAAGTCATCGACCTGGAATTCCCTATGTTTGACTCGGGAGTTGTAGTGTTTAGCCATGCGATCCTGATACCGGGCTAACCTTTGCTCTACTGCTGCTCTGTCCTCGTCGATCAAGTCAAGCTGTAGGCGCAAGGCCTCGTTGTTCCTGCCTTCATCATGGGTGTTCACCCTGCAGGTTGTGAGTCCCACTTCAGCCGGAATGACTGTCTCGCTTCCGTAGGTTAGCCTGAACGGTGTTTCTCCTGAAGGGGTCCTTGCTGTCGTTCTGTATGCCCATAATACGCTTGGCAGCTCTTCGGGCCATATCCCCTTTGCCCCCTCGAGCTGAGTCTTGATAATCTTGAGCAAGGATCGGTTCGTTACTTCGACCTGACCGTTGGCTTGGGGGTGGGCGGGGGAAGAGTAGTGATTTTTTATTCCCAGCTGCGCACAGAACTCTCGGAAGGGACCATTGTCAAACTGTTTGCCGTTGTCGGAGACTAATACCCTGGGTATTCCGAACCTGCATATAATAGACTTCCAGACGAAGCTTCGTATGTTCTTCTCTGTGATGGTGGCCAATGCTTCAGCTTCCATCCATTTCGTGAAGTAGTCTATGCCTACCACAAGGAATTTTAGCTGTCGCACCGCTGTTGGGAATGGGCCCATGATATCTAGTCCCCATTGAGCGAATGGCCATGGGGCCGTCATGGGGGTCAGCTCTTCGGGGGGCTGCTTGACGATGTTGCTGAACCTCTGGCACTTGTCGCAAGCCTTGACATAAGCCTGCGTGTCTTTTTGCATAGTGGGCCAGTAGTACCCGGCCCGAATCAGCTTGTGCGCCAGCGATCTTGAACCCGAATGGTTTCCACATATTCCTTCATAAACCTCCCGCATGACATAGTTCGCTTCCTCGGGACCCAGGCACCTTAGGTATGGGCGAGAGAAGCCCCTTTTGTATAGAACTTCCGTTACCAAGACGAACCTTGACGCTCGGACTTTCAACCTTCTGGCGTCTTCTCTTCCGTCGGGCAAGACGCCATCTTTCAGGTACGAGACCAACGGCGCGGTCCAGTTGCTCTCAGAGCTTATTTCCTGCATTTCGACAGAGTCTATCAGTGGAGAAGCTTGCACAAAGTAGAGCACATCGTCAGCGCTGCTCCCCTGCTCCGACGAAGCAGCTTTGGCGAGGCGGTCGGCTTGCTCATTTTCATCCCTGGGGACTTGGACTATCTTTGCCTTGAGTTCGTCTACCCTTCTCTTTGCATGATGGAGGTATTTCTTCATTCTGTCATCTCTGCACTCGTAGTCTCCGTTGACTTGGTTGACGACGACCTGGGAGTCGCAGGAGATGATCACTCGGGCTGCACCTGCTGCTTTGGCGAGGTCCAACCCGGCTATCAAGGCTTCGTACTCCGCCTCATTATTTGTGATGGGAAAGTCCAGCCGGATCATACAATCGATTTGGTCTCCTTCGGGGGAGTGGAGCACGACGCCAACACCACCAGCTTGTCTAGTTGACGACCCGTCTGTATACACACTCCATGGAGGGCATGCATCGGCTCCCTCGTCTTCCGTGTTGGTGAACTCGGCAATAAAATCAGCTACTGCCTGTCCTTTGATGGCGGTACGCAGGCTGTACCGAATATCAAACTCAGTCAACTCTATTGCCCATAGGGCCAAACGACCTGCGGCCTCTGGGTTGAGCATTGCTCGCCGCAAGGGCTTGTCGGTTAGGACAACTATTGTGTGAGCTTGGAAGTAGGGCTTGAGCTTTCGAGCCGCGGTGACTAGGGCGAAGGCGAGTTTCTCCATGGGCGGGTACCTTCCTTCTGCTCCTTGGAACGCCCGGCTAGCGTAGTATATGGGTTTCTGGACCCCGTCCTCTTCTCTGATCAAGGCCGCGCTGACGGCTGCTGGGGAGACGGCCAAGTAGAGGAAGAGTTCTTCCCCTGGCTGTGAATGACTCAGCAATGGAGGGGAGGAGAGATAAGCTTTTAACTCTTCGAATGCCTTTTGACACTCGTCCGTCCACTCGAACGTTTTCTTCAATGTGCGGAAGAATGGAAGGCATTTGTCCGTTGCCCTCGATACAAATCTGTTCAATGCGGCGACCTTCCCGTTTAAACTTTGAACTTCTTTTACATTCTTCGGGGGGGCCATCTCCATTATTGTCCTGATCTTATCCGGGTTGGCCTCGATGCCTCTCTAAGAGACCATGAAGCCGAGGAATTTCCCTGCGGTCACCCCGAAGGCGCATTTCGAGGGGTTAAACTTCATATTGTAGGAACGGAGGGTTCCAAATGTTTCCTCGAGATCGCTCAGATGATCCTCCTCCTTCTGGCTTTTCATCAGCATATCGTCGACGTACACTTGAACATTTCTCCCTATCTGGTTGGCGAACATTTTGTTCAATAGCCTCTGGTATATGGCGCCTGCATTCTTCAGTCCGAATGGCATCACCTTGTAGCAAAAGAGTCCTTGGCTGGTGACGAATGAGGTTTTTTCCTGATCTGCTTCATCCATCCAGATCTGGTTATATCCCGAGAAGGCATCCATGAAGCTCAGCAGCTGGTGCCGGGCCGTAGAGTCTACCAGGGCGTCGACTCGAGGGAGGAGGTAGCTGTCCTTCGGGCATGCCTTATTCAGGTCCGTGAAGTCCACACACATTTGCCACTCCCCGCTGGCCTTCTTGACCATTACCACATTAGCCAACCAGTCGGGATAGTATACTTCCCGGATGAACCCTGCTTCTCGTAACTTGCCGACCTCCTCTGCCACTGTGCGATCTCTCTCTGGAGCGAACACCCGCTTCTTTTGTCTAACGTGCCGGAAGGAGGTTGCTACGTTCAGCTTATGTACCATGACTGAAGGGTCGATCCCCGGCATGTCCTCATGGCTCCAGGCGAACACATCCTGGTTTTCCTTGAGGAAGGTCATGAGTGCCTGGCGAGTCGCCGGACTGTTGAGGGCACCGATCTTGGTGATTCTGTCAGGCTTGGATTCGTCGAGAATTACTTCTTCGAGTTCCTCCACAGGTTCTGCCCCCGTTCTCTGTTCTATGTTCATCGTTTGTAACTAGCTATTCATTTCTACCATTGCGACGTAGCATTCTCGTGCGGCCGCTTGGTCTCCCCATAGCTCTCCTACCCCGTGCTCTGTAGGGAACTTTACCTTTAAGGCATAGGTCGAGGTTGCAGCCTTCCAGGCGTTGAAGGTTGGTCGCCCTATGATTGCGTTATACACTGAGGAGCAATCAACGACTAGGAAGGTGACGTCCCTAGTGACCTGCCGAGGGTATTCCTCGACAGTGACGGGCAATGTGATCGAGCCGAGGGGGTATACTCTTGTCCCCCCGAAACTTGTGAGTGGTGCCTTGGTAGGGACCAGGCGTTCTTTATCGATCCGCATCTGCTGGAACGCGGGATAGTAGAGGATATCCGCGGAGCTTCCGTTGTCGATTAGGACCCGGTATGTGTTATAGTCCCCTATCCGGATGTTGACGACAAGGGCATCGTCGTGCGGATGATGGAGGTGCTGGGCATCCTCTTCTGTGAATTCCATAGTGGGGCTGTTGATTCTCGGCTTCTTCTGGACAGAGCTCGCAGCCTGAACATTCTGAACCGCCCTGAGGTGGGATTTCAGAGCCTTCTTTGTTAAACCGGCGGCCGATGTACCACCCACAATCACCCTTATGTCCCCTATAGGCAGTCTGGGACGCTCATTGTCCCGGTGGGGGGCCTGTTCCTGTTGAGGCGTTTCTGCCTTTTCTCTGCTGACGAACCTCTGTAGCTTTCCTTGCCTAATCAGGGCTTCAATCTGCTGCTTCAAATCGTAGCAGTCGGCGGTATCGTGCCTGTGGTCTCGATGGAAGCGGCAATATTTGTCTTTGGGTCGTCTGTCCGGGTTCGACTTCAACTTTCCCGGAAACGTCAAGGATCCGTCATCCTTGATCTGCATCAGGACCTGATTGACCGGAGCCGTCAATGGGGTGTAGCTTGTGAATTTCCCGGCATTGGGCTTTGAGCGTCTATTGTCTCGGCCTTCCCCTGTTCGAGGCGCCTTTCGCCCCTTATCTTGTCGGGTGTCTTCCTGTCTTTCCCTCTTCCTAGGGGATTTCTCTTCTCGCGCTAGTAACGCATCTTTCGCGTTCATGTACTTGGTTGCCCTATAAAACACATCCGACATAGTCTTCGGGTCATTTTTGTATAGCGAGAACAAGAATTTACCCTTCCGCAACCCGTTCGTGAACGCGGCGACTTGTATCCTATCGTCTGCTCCATCAATCGACAGCGCCTCTTTGTTGAAACGGGCTATATAGGACCTCAGGGTCTCATCCTCCCGCTGCTTGATGTTCATCAGGCACGCTGTGGATTTTTTGTGCCTATGTCCCCCGATGAACTGTGTGGCAAACTGAGCGCTCAGCTCTCTGAAAGTGCCGATAGAGCCGGGCGCCAATTTGCCGAACCAGGTCCTCGCGGAGCCTTTTAGGTTGCCGGGAAGGCCCGGCACATGATTTCGTCCGGTGCGCCGTGCAGGTGCATCAATGTCTTAAAGGACTCCAAGTGGTCCAGCGGATCCTTGGACCCATCGTAGCTTTCCACCTGGGGCATGCGGAATTTCGGCGGTGTAGGGAACAAGATGACGGGTGGACGAGGTCGTCGAGGTCACTGGATACTCGCCCTTTGAGGGCGTTCATCATGAAGTCCATGCGCTCCTTCATCACTTGCATCTCTGCAGCAATATGGGACGGGATACTGCCCTCGACCGACCGACGGTTCGTCTCCTGTCCTTCGGGTCGGCTTAAGGCATTGCTTCCCTCGGGGCCTCCACGGTTCCTATCCTCGGCACTATTCTCCTCTTGGTTCTCTCCTTGGTTGTCCAGCGTTGCGTTCCTCCGTTGTAACTGTTCTTCCAAGTCATTGTTGCGTTTTGTGAGGCGTTCCACCGCGGCCGCCAGAGTTTGGACCTGCCTCTCGAGTGCCGTGGTGCGTTGCTCATTGCCTTGATTGTTCATGGTTGTTGCCCTTGAACGTGTGAGAACCATGCAACTCTTTATCCGGAAATCACGAAACACAGTCTATGTGCACGCTTCCCACAGACGGCGCCAACTGATGATGCCAAGAATCGGCTCAGTAAGCTGCGAGGTCTTCACGTACTTCGGGCAGTCCTGCACAGGAAGAATGAACCTCGAAGGGAGGCACCGGTGTGGTACCGGCCAACGACCCTCCGAAGGTTAAGTTAGTATTGCTCACAACTCTAGAGTGCCAGAGTCGGGGTAGAAGCATGCATACCTCAATTTTGGAGGGTGTGGAAGTATTTATAGTAGTAGCAGGGGCCCTTGACCAAGGCGTGCTTGAGAAGATATCACTTTTACCGAAAATGCTCCTAAGTAGCGTGGAGAGTAAGATTCTTGTTGGGCAACCAAGCGTGTTAGGCAAGCCATCCCTTTGGGAATGGTTGCGCTGCGCGAGACGCCTGTCCAAGTAGTAGCGTATGCGGCAAGATTCATTTTCTTGGGGAAGCATACGTTGCAAGACAGGTTGTGGTGCCCCCATGTCCTTCCCGTCGCCGGTCTCTCCCGTCACCCCAGATAAGGATCGCGTCGTCAGGGTCTAGTGTCCGTTATCATACGCCCCACCGTCATCCCTCCCAGGGTGCCGGCGTCTAGTAGGAGTTTTTATCCTCATCAAAGGGGAATTCCCTCACCTCCCAAAATATAGTATTTTTCTTCTAATCAAGATATTTCACTGAAACAAGCTGGAGAACCAGCAGCAAAAGATAAAAGCTAATAACAACAACCAACAAGAATCCAAATACATGAAACACTTCCAAAAGTTTCCAAAAACTAAAATAAGATGGGACATTCTCTTAACTCAAAAATCAACAAGAATTAGTGTTCTCATGACAATTTTTTTTGCTGGCACCATTGCAATTCTGGTTTGAAAGTAGAGAACAACTGTAATAGTAAGTTCTGCTTGTCTCATGAACTTCCCATGGTTCTCAGTTCTTGAATGGACTATACTGATGGTAGCATGACATCTTCCCTCTAAGAACATTTAAAACATTGCATCAATTAGAAAGGAACAAAAATGAACCAAATTAAAATTAATATAAACTATAATTAGAAATAGCTCATGAACTCTCTTACTTAGTTCATTGTGGCCATTGAGAACAAAAAATAAATGACACTATTGATAAAAACAAGTATGCCACAAGAATTTCCAAATTTACCTCTTGGCTATATGTGTAATCTGATTGTTTGGAATTATAAATCAATGAGCCTCTTTGGGAAGCAGATGAATTCTATAAGGATAAAGTATAAGAACACATTATATCAAAACAAAGCTTTGTACACATAGTTTCACTTAGTATTGAATAAATGAATTGTGTCAATTTACTTGACTAAGTTGTGTTATAACATTGATACCTTGCAACATAGATGTAAATAGTACATTTATATAGCTCATATCCTAAATAGAAAATAGCTCATAATTAGGTATCAAGTACAGCCACAACTATGACTATGCATTATAGATGTGATATTTTTTTATATTATAGGTATACTTAATACCTAAGAAGGCATTGTCCAAGGCAAGTAAGATTGACCATATAAGTTAGCACTTGTAAAGCCTGTATAAGAGTAAGGATTAGGTGGTTAAAAGATTAGTGTATTGTATGTGCCATCAAATGAGACATTTGAATGCTCTTCTACTGCTTGTTGTTTTCTTTTTCCTATGAAATTGTACATTAAAAAAATCACACACAAATTAAGAATTTAATATACAAAAAATATTTATTGATGATAAAAATGTAGCACATATTTATTTTTATTTTTTTTATAAAAAAAAATTACTCCCTTGAAGAAGATGCATCTTTAGATGTGTTTGCCTTGCACTTCTCAAAGTGCCCTTTAAGTCTAGTATTTCTTAAACCTTTTAATCTCACATATGGGGGATTTAACACTGACACCTCATTTGGCAAGCAAAGCATTTCATCAGTGGTGTCACGTTGTATGACTTCATTTTCTTCCACATTTGCATCTGCACCAAACTTGAACCTTGATAACTCCCTTTCAATTTTTTCATCAAGTTCCAATAGCATTTTTTTGGCAAATTCTCTTAAGGCTATCCTCCCCTTGACTTTTACATATGACTATATTAACTATATGCATCATGCTATTACACCATGCTATCTTTGCCTCTTTATCATTGCTAAGTGAATGGTTGTCTTGTTCATAAGTCGTCATCCCCTTCTTAGCCTCTTTTGTCCAACATTTCAAAATGTATTGACTTAGAATTCTAGTTAAATTTTTTATACTAAAAACCCGCAATGCATGATAACAAAGAATGCCCAATGACTCAAATTTCCTTCAAGAACAAGAAATATTACTATTGAGATGATCAAACCGGACAATACGTACTCTTTCACTATTTTCTTCTTTGACCTCAAAAACACCAATTGTATCTTGGCAATCAACTTGATCCCAAACCATTGCAAGACTATTAAGAAATTTATTTTCAAATAAATTGAATATCTTACAGGTGTAAACTTGAGTTGCATGACCTAAAATGCCACTCTTCTTAACTGCTTTTTGTGAGACACCTTGCTTGCATCGAAAATCTTCATCCAAATCCGAGGAATGCATACCTGCTAATGCATTTTCATGGTCCGTGCTCTCACTCCTTGAGGAAGATTTAAATTCAGCTGTGAAAAAATCCTTAGCGAATGCAGTGCTCCACTTATGTCAAATTTTGTACATCATATTAAGTCAACGATGATTCTCAATATCAAATTTTTGTGTCATTTGATCCCATGTGTGTTGAAATTCCAATTCTGAATCACAATATTTTTGGCACTTGTTGAAAAAGTACATGAACTCTGACTTAGAATTTAAGTCTCTTAAGCGGGAAGGAGCATTTTTTGAAATATGCCACAAACATAGCTGATGATGTGTATTTGGAAAAACTTCCTCAATGGCATTTGACATAGCTTGATCCTGGTCAGTGAAAATTGTTATAAGCGATCGATTCCCCATTGAGTTTAAGAATGATTTTGATAGGCCAAAAACGTATTAACCCCTTGTGATGAATTAATCAATTAATTAATCAAGTGAATTAATTAGGTTCAATTACATGCAATGAGCGTGGTAGCACAAAAAAATCACCAATTAAACTAAGTATGCAGCGGAAATTAAATTGACACAGTGATTTGTTTACGAATGGGGAAAACCTACACAACAAAAACCCCACCGGCTGATTTTAAAATCGCCACTCTCGAAATTCTACTATTATTACAACAAGCGGTTATAAGTAAAGGAATCCCAGTACCTTATACCAACCTACAGTTGAACCCTTACCCCAATATCCAATTGGGCTTGTTCTGTAGTGACAATTTCTCCTTTTGATGCACGGCTCTCAAGTATGTGACTAACCAATTACGCGGATTCCAGTACGCGACTTCAATCACCAACTAGAGAGAGTTGTTGGCTGCAAAGTTCTTCAGTTCATCATACAGTGATGAATTAACCAATTAATTAACCAAGTGAATTAATTAAGTTCAATTACATGCAATAAGCGTGGTAGCATAAACAAATCACCAATTAAACTAAGTATGCAACGGAAATTAAATTGACACAGTGATTTGTTTACGAATGGGGAAAACTTACACGGCAAAAACCCCACCGGGTGATTTTAAGATCGCCACTCCTGAAATTCCACTATTATCACAACACGCGACTACAAGTAAAGAAATCCTAGTACCTTATACCAACTACAGTTGAACCTTTATCCCAATATCCAATTGGACTTGTTTTGTAGTGACAATTTCTCCTTTTGATGCACTGCTCCCAAGTACGTGACTAACCAATTGCGTGGATCCCAGTACGCGACTTCAATCACCAACTAGAGAGAGTTGTTGGCTGCAAAGTTCTTCAGTTCATCACACGATGAAGATCCAAAAGATACTCGGTCACAAAACCCTACGGTGTACAAACACAGCAACTTCTTTACAAGAAAGACGAACTAGGGCAAAACAAGGTTTTCGGTTACACTTAAGGAATTATGCTCTTGTGCATTTGTGCTCTTGGCTGTGCAACCTACTATGGCCCTTAAAATAATTCTTTTATATGTCTAGGGTTATGAGAAAAGAAGGCCCAAAGACATATTCACAGATCCCAAGAAAATAGAATGGAAAATTTGTTTTTCTTAAACCTTGACAGATAGCATCTGTCGAGAAGCTGTCGAGCAGCTGTCGAGCAGCTGTCGAGCCATAGGGCTAGAACAGTTTCTTGAGCTCGATAGATGCTAGCTGTCGAACTTTAATGACAGAACTTCTTCAACTTGTTTCTTGGACAGATTTACATGACTTTAACACTTTATCTTGAAACAAGGTTTCTTGAAGTATTAAACACATCCTAGATTTACCCAATTATAAGTAAAGTGCATTTTGTCAAAGGATTAGCCAATTACATAAAGTAGTGACATAAGTTCCTAACAAGTGAAACACATATGTCCTAACAGACTTAAACAACCATTTAAATGAATCAGTGGTCTCATCCAAAAGAAATGCACATCCAAACATCACATTTTGCCAATGGTGGTTAACACTTACAAAGGGAGCACAAATCAAATTATATTCAAACATCACATTTGACATAGCTTGATCCTGGTCAGTGAAAATTGTTATAAGCGATCGATTCCCCATTGAGTTTAAAAATGACTTAAAAAAACATTTAAATGAATCAGTGGTCTCATCCAAAAGGAATGCACATCCAAACATCACATTTTGCCAATGGTGGTTAACACCTACAAATGGAGCACAAATCAAATTATATTTGTTGATATGGTATGTAATGTCAAATACCACTACATTTCCAAACAATCATAATCAACTCTTGATCTCCCATCCCTCCAGAACTCATCCAAAAGGAATGCACATCCAAACATCACATTTTGCCAATGGTGGTTAACACCTACAAATGGAGCACAAATCAAATTATATTCGTTGGTATGGTATGTAGTGTCAAATACCACTACATCTTCAAAACAATCATAATCAACTCTTAATCTGCCATCTTTCTAGAAAGAATTTGTCATGCGCTTTTATTGATCTACTTGAACTGTGTAAAAAAACATGGGATCTTCTGCATGCTTCGAATTAAAATGATTCAATAAGCTTTGAGCATTTCCAGCACTAATCATTGTCGTCTTTTGCACATTCACATGATTATAACAATCTCTTTCAGTAAAGCCCACATTTTCACTCCCTCCAACTTCTTTTGTTAGACATGAATAAGCATTCTTTGTGATAGGCCAATAATGTATTGACCCATTTGGTAACTTAATCAATTAATTTAGCCAAGTGAAATTAATTAAATTCAATTACATGCAATAAGCGTGACAGCATAAACAAATTACCAAATAACTAAATGTAGCGGAAAATAAATTTGACACAGGTGATTTGTTTATGAATGGGAAAAACCACCGAGGCAAAACCCCACTGGGTGAATTTAAAGTCACTACTCTCGAGAATTCACTATTATCAAAACAAACGGTTACAGGTAAAGGAATCTCAATAGCTTATACCAACCAACAGTTGAACCCTTACCCCAATACACAATTGAACTTGTAATGTAGTGACAATCTCTCCTTTCAATGCACGGCTCCAAGTACGTGACTAACCAATCGATGCATGGATCCCAGTATGTGATTAACACACCAAATTGAGAAAGATGTTGGTTGCATAGTTTTTCAGTTCATCCAGATGATGAAGATCAAGAATCTACTTGGTTACAAAATCCTCGGCACAAAGACGCAGTAGCTTCTTCAAGAGAAAGATGAACTATGGCAAATTGTCTTCAATCACAATTTGAGTGAATAATCGCTTTGCATCAAGTTGCATCACCTTTGACGGCTCTTAGAACAATCCTTATATATGTCTAGGGTTATGAGAAAAGAAACCCTACACAAATAGCTTTGATATGCGTGAAAAATAGATTTGTAAATTTGAATTTTGTAATTCTCGATAGATACAGCTTCTGTTGAAAGCTATTGAGAATCACATATTAAATTTTGATAGATACATCTATCGAGTTATCTGTCGAGCTTTAATAAACAAGACTTCTTCATTTGATTCTTGGACAGATTTGTATGGCTTCAATACTTGGACTTGAACTCTTGTTCCTTGAAGTATTAAACACATCATAGATTTACCCAATTACAAGTAAAGTGTGTTTTGTCAAAGGATTAGCCAATTCTACATGATATATTTTCTAACAAGTTTTGCATATGTCCTAACACTTTGTACTTATACTTGCATTTACCATGGTATCAATTACATCTGCCTTAGGTTTTGTAATACAACAACTAGATCTTAACAAATGCCTCTCTGATTGTAGTGCAAGTTCATGATTATGCTCAGGATTAAATGCACTAACCCTCCAAACATCATTTTCAACTGTGAAATGAACAAATGCTTTACAACCAGTTCTAGTCTCTAGTCTCTTTAAATATTTCTCTTTACAAAATTTTCATCTAATTTAAAACCCTCCTTGAAACATAGAAATTCACGTTGCTTTATGTTCTTCGTCCCATTATAATATCTAGGCTTTCCTTTTCGAATACTAAAACCCATTCGCGATGCATAATCATTATATAGCATATGCTTCATCTACCTTATGGACCACCTTATTCAACAAATTTTCATCACTATCTTCTAGTCTTGCTACAAACATGCAATCCCCTACAATTTCTTCAATATCACTTGGTTTGCAAATAACTACAACAATTTTTATGAAAAATATAAATATTAGAAACAAAATACTAAGGAAATTACAATACAATAATTATATCCTATTCAGAATTTTTTTTTTATCAATATGCACCATATTTACAATTTTGTATGTCTTCTGAAAAGACTATGGTACACTTGATCACAAAACTCTTATGTTTAGGCGCAACAATAACAACAAAGTTTTAGTATCAAAGTTTTTAATATTTATTTATTTTTTTGGGATTGACTATGGATAACAACAACAATAACAACAAAATTTTAGTCTTAAATTTTTTGGGTCGATATGGATGCTCAATGAAAAAAATATTATAATAACAAAAAATTAACAATAAATATTGTAAAAAGCAAAAAAATAAAAATAAATAAATATGCATCATATTTACAATTTTGTATGTCTTCTGAAAGGCCTATGGTATACTTGATCACAAAACTCTTATGATTAGATACAACAATAACAACAAAGTTTTAGTACCAAAATTTTTAATCTTTATTTATTTAATTATTTTTTTGGGATTGACTATGGATAACAACAACAATAACAAAAAAAATTTAGTATTAAATTTTTTGGGTTGATTATGGATACTCAATGAAAAAAAATATTATAATAACAAAAAATTAACAATAAATATTGTAAATAGCAAAAAAATAAAAATAAATAAAAAAATAATTTTTTATATAGTTTTATTTGAGAGCAAGTATATCACCACAAATTATTAAACATTCTTTCAAAACATAAATTTAATTTAAACGAGACAAAACAAAATATACCTTTATCATTTTCCAAGTCCATTAATTCTACCATTCTTTTACTTGAAACCAAAAAAATACTAACTAGTTTGTTCCTTTGTTCCACCGCTTGTCTTCTACTGAGAGTTTTGTTTTGTTGTCTATATTCTTTATGGCTTTTATGCCTTTAAGTTGAGAACCCTATATTAGTGTTATCACTTATTTTATTGTTGTGAGCCCAAATGTTTTGATTGAGCTTCATGAGGCCTATGTGCAAAATTTGAATTTGGCTTCACGGTAACAGACATTAAAAGGCATCAATTATTATGATGCGTTGGTAGGTAGGTTGACGTGAGAATTTTTAATGAGGTGTCTTATATTTATTGGCTTAGAGTACAAGGTCAGTCGGGACTATACAATAATTTCCCCTATTTGGAATCTTCAATTTTGATGTCCAAAATACTCCTAATTTTATCAAATTTTAAAGCTTAAATAATAGGGTCAAACATAAAAAATTGCTAATTTAAAAACTCCTAAATTTTTACCAAATTTATAACACGTTCACATTTCCAATTAGTTTCTCCTTGCCTGTATCATCATTTAGCAGTTACCACTTACAAGTAGTTTCAATGTTAACCACACACCCACGTTTTAATTTGAATTCAAATAAAAATAGATACCACAATTTACATCCCAATACTCCCTTATCAGTTGCCCAACTCCAAGTTTCCATCCATTCATATCCACTAGTATATAGAATGGTTAATTATAGTGATGCTATTGCTTAATTGTTTTTTGTTTTTTGGGGGTTTATCACATGGAGGATAGAATTAGAAAAAACAATGAAAAAATATATTGCATTTTATTATTTAAGTGATCCTATTGGTATTTTTTGTTTTTGGCAAACCATTAAAAAAAATCATAATTGTAAAACTTTGACCAAGTTTAACGAACAACGAATAAAAAAACATAATATTGCATTTTATTATTTAAGTGATGCAACAATGAAAAAAAAAAAGGAGAATTAAAAAAGCCCATTCACCAACTTAAACATTTCAAGGTTGATTGAGCATCTTCTGCACGTAACCACAAATTCTTCATAACCACAAGGATAAGGTTCATCCTAATTCCAATGTCCCATTCTAGTTTTTTGGCATGCTTCAAAGTTTGGAGTTTGAAATAGGGCGACTCCTGCAGCAAGCAATCGAAGTATTTTTCAACATTTTAGAAGTCTATGCTTCCCATGTTCATCACTTAAAACTTCCAAAAGGCTTCCTATGCCTTTAGGATTTGATTCACAAAGTAGCATGACTCCATAAATATATGTTGCAATAAAATCGCCACATGCAATAGCTTCTTTAATGAATCTTTTTCCTTCAACGACTTCTTCATTCAAGAATTATTTGTATGTTCCCACTATAAGCAGTGCATGGGGATTCTTTGCTTGATAACATGAAAAAAATCAGTTTTTATTTTTTTCTTTGTCGTCTAGTAGGGCTGGGTGAGTGCAGTATGGAGTGAGTCAAATTCTTTGGGGTATCAATCTGTTTTTTGTTAATTCATTGAAGCTTTTGCAACTAATTAATAAAAAGGAAAGAATTGAATTAGTAGATTACATAACTTCTATAGAGGGAAATAAATTAGTATATATACATTGAAAAAATTGTTTTGTTTTACCTTAACTTGATATTTCCCAATAATGTTGCTGAATCATTTCCCACCTTTGAAAATATTTCCACCAACACGTCATTAGGAAGATTTTGTTGGAAGATTTTGTAAAATATTCATATTTTTGTTTGTTTGAAATAGTGTTCTAATATTTCATTTGCTATTTATAAAATAATTTTTAAATATTCATAGGATCATATTAAATTACAATAAATGATAATAATGTGCTTTTAGACTTTTTAAATGAATATACATGAATTTTTGATAGTTAAATGGTTAAACTTATCCAGATTCTTGTATTGTAAATGATTCTTAATGAATTGACGTGTGAAGTGTTTGGTTAGATTCTTGTACATCTTTGATGTTTCTATTCCTTAACATTAACACTCTAAAGTTAATGTTAGTGTTTAGGTCTATCGAACTTTTTTCTTTTGTGAAATTAGTGGTTGATTTATTATTATTATTATTATTATTATTATTATTATTATTATAGGTAAAATCAGTATGTCATTCATTAAACAATTTTTATCCAACTTTTTTTTTATTTGAGAATGAGTTTTTTTATCTAACTTGATACGCAAAATGTTTAGGCAATCCTCCAATAAAATTTTCTTTCCAATATGGTAGACTATTATCATTTCGTGCTAATACCTTTGACAAAAATACATCCCTATACCATCTAAAAATCTGATAAGGTTTGGACACTGTCAGTTCGTTTAGACCCCTGTAAACTAGATTGTTTAACCTAATTAATTAACCAAGTGAATACTTAGGTTTATTATTCAAATCTAGGTTAAAACAATAACAATCATATCAAGTAAAGTAGCGGAAAAATAAATAACACAACGATATGATGACCCAGGAAAACCAAACCGGTAAAAAACCTGGGGAGGATTTAACCTAGCTATCCTCAAGGTAAAATAGCAAATCCACTAGAAAGAATTGAAGTTTACACAATAGCGACTTAGACCACTAACATCCTATTGCTACCCAAGTGTAGGAAACTTACTACCATGACCCCATGATAGCTCCGAGATCCACGGACTCCTTCTTTCTTTGACCTTTGCAAAACACAAACACCACCGTTTGTGACTTTGAGATCCCACTCAAAGGTTTAGCAACACAAACTCTCCTGTTTGTGACTCCAAGACCACCCTTGAAGGTTTAGATCATCAGCTCCTTTGATGACTAGAGAAGGCAGCAACTTCAGCAATACCGGATCTTGAGATTCTTCAAGGAACAACACCGATAGAAGTAATAAGAGAGATTTTAGGAATAAAACCCTAAATACAAAAGAGGCACACTCTTTTCTCTCTAAAAAGCCTTATAAAAAACGTGCTTAGGGTTTCCTTTATATAGTAGGAGAAGTAGATTTGAAATCCTAATCCTTAATGGGCTAGAACTGCTGTTTGGGCCAACTTAAAACTCTGCAGATACGATTCTCGATCGATCGAGCCTGTTTTTCGATCGATCGAACCAGGCAGATTCTGAAATCTTCTTTTTGCAGCTTACCTGTTCTTGTGTGCTCACGATTTGCCAATTGTTCTAAACTTTTAGAACCTAACAATCTCCCCCTTTGGCAATTCGTGACAAAATTTTCATACAAAATGAAATGTTAAAATACAAGAACAACCCAATACAATAAAATGCCCAATTACATCACAAATCCCAATCTAAGACTCTTAACCTAGAAGTTGCCAAGAAGAGGTAGAAGGTCTTGATCAGAATGCACCTGTCTTTCCTGAAACACTCAACAAACACATCAACGCATGTATGGAAAGAAAGACATATAAACAAAATGAAGCACAATATAAAAACAAAAGTAAACTAACTCTCCCCCTAAGTTAGATACATCAAAAAAATTTTATATTCTCCCCTTTTTAAAAACAATTGCATCTCCCCCTAAACAAGACAAACAGGCTTCCCAACATTTCAACTATTTCTCCCCCTTTTTGTCACTTATTGACAAATACAACTCAAACAAAGAGTAAACATGAGAGAAAAAAGAGAACCAAGGGAACATAAAACAGATTAGCTCTATAGTAAAAAGAGATAACTCCCCCTATAAAGAGCAATAACTCCCCCTATGAACAACAAAGGTTAAAAAAAAAAAAAAACTTTTCTCCCCGTATAAAAATAGGAAAAACAAAACAAGTTTTGGGAAAAACAGTTTTGGGAAAAATTTAGGAGGTGGGGATAAATAAAAAACACACAAACCAAAAAAAATGAGTTGAGGATACACATGAAGAAAAATATTCTCTCTTTCAATAAATGCAAACTTAACACTATGTGACCCATAAACAGTTGCATGAGTAGAGAAAATATTTGCACATTGATTATCCATCATATCTCTTAAGAAAAATATTTTCTGTAGTTCACACATAAAAATAGCATATACTAGAAAAGTATATAACTTAAAAATTAATCAATCAATTTCTAATTCAAGTTGAGTACCCAATTTAGCAAAGTGTATGCATGTTATGTGTGAAAACAATGAGAGATATGACTGCAAAACTGCAAGATGGACATAGAAAAACAATGCAACTCATGTAAATCCTAACCATAAATGATGCATGAAAAAAATTTGGTCAAAACTCTAAAAACTGAAAATTTTTCAGTTTCGATCGATCGAGTATCGATCGAATACCAATCGAGTCAGACAGAATCAAACCAAAAATTTTAATTGAAATTTCGATCGGTCGAGAAACAGATTCGATCGGTCGAAATTCTGGAAAACTCAAATTTTTGAAAAACAGAGCAATTTAATGCAGTAACTCCTCAAAGCACAATATTTCATGAATGAAATGCATGAGTATGAGACTGAAAGTTTTTCAAAAACACATGAATACAGCCCAGATCTTCCAAAATTAAGATTTTCAATCAATTTGTCCTTAAAACTCAAATTTTGCATCAAAATCAAGGAACATATAATCTTGGATGGCCACAACAAAATCACACACAATAACATGTACAAAGTTTAGCAAAGAGTAACTTTGTGTAGTGTGTGCAACTAGCAAAAGCTTGAGAGACATGTGAGGTGATATGTGAATAGTAATCAATCACAAAGTCTACAAAATTTATCACATAAATTTGAAAGAGACTATCACCTAAAGAGTTACATCATATAACTCTCACATCTCCTAGACTAAAAGCTTGCAATCATGTAAGTTTCTTGATTTGCCTCATTATTCAATTTAATTTATTAGAAACTTAATAAAAGCCGGGATAATGTACACACCAATTTTATTTGAATTTGTGAGATTATTATAGCCCAATAATGTACACACCAATTTTAATAGAGGCTACACCTTATTTTCTTTTTGTGCATGTGCTACACTTTCTCGAGCACAAAATCTTACGATATGCACTAAGGTGTTCATGATTGGCTAATAAACAGTGATGAGATGGTTATTTATACCTTTCTCAATAAGTTTAAGTCCAACAATCAAAGGCATGTGACCTCAAGATTAAGATCATGTGATCAAAAACTATAAACATCTTTCCCACACAACATGCACTACAAAGACTTCAGCTAGTAAAGTGTAATAAATAAGCTCATCCAAGCTAAACAAAGTACATAAACATGTTATGTAAAAATAATATGGCCAATCCTTGATTTTAAATCCAAGAAAAATTTATGCAAAACACAAAAGTATTTTTGGTTTAAAAGAAATTTTATGACCAAAACTAACAGCACACATTAAGCTAAAAGATTAAAATGCAAATGCAATGTATGACAGTGCTTAACTAAGCTATAGAGGGTACACAAACAAGAAATATCAATTTCTTAATTAACCCTTGAGTAAATGTACAAACTAGTACATACTCAAACAAAATCAAAAAATAGCTTAGCACTTATAGAACACATGCTATTCAAGTTTCTCCACAATGTCAAGCATGTTCTAAATCAAGAGAGATATTATAACTCATGTAATCCTCAAGAAAAAATAAAACAAGACACAAAACAAATATTTTTGTCTTTTTGAAATTTTTCAATGTTTTTGGATTTTTTTTAAAAAAAAAAAAACAACTTAAAAAAAACAAAACAACCAAAAACAAAAACAAAAACAAAACATGTCCACAAATAATTGAAAGAATTAAAATTAGGGACAAGTCAGCAACACTCACCTTAGAGAATCTTTTCTCACCCATATAGCACGAGTCTTCGGCTTTGTAGGTGAAAATTCATGTGAAGCAGAGTGTATTTGAGGGATTACACCAATCTTCTGAGAAAGACTAAAATCCTGCAATTTCCTTTCACAAGCCAACAAGCTTAAATTTTTCAAAATAATATGAAACAATTTATTTGAACTCATGGCAGGAGAAATATCCTCACATGTCCTAGACTGAAACACAGAATGCTTAAATTTCAATTCATGACAAGTAGGACGAATGTGACCGGAGACACCACAAAAGTGACAAACAGGAACAAATTTAGGAACATCAGTATTCCTAACAGCAAATCTAGTCTCAGATTTTGGTTTTTGCCTCAACAAAGAACAATTTGGTCTAATATGACCAACAACACCACAAAGGTGACAAGTAGGCACAAAAACAGATTTCTTATGCTCTCTAACAGTAGGTTTAGACTTAGGTTTAGAAACTTCAGCGTCTACATCAGAACCTTTACCTTTGTTGTCAGTTCGTTTAGACCCCTTAAACCCAACAGATTAACCTAGGGAATTAGTCAAGTTATTAACTTAGGTAATTTAATTAAAACTAGGTTAACACAATTAAGCAAAAATAACAAAGCAGCGGAAAAATAAACAACACAAAGATCTGATGACCCAGGAAACCACACCGGTAAAAACCTGGGGAGGATTTAACCTAGCTATCCTCAAGGTAAAATAGCAAATCCACTAGAAAGAATTGAAGTTTACACAATAGCGACTTAGACCACTAACATCCTATTGCTACCCAAGTGTAGGAAACTTACTACCATGACCCCATGATAGCTCCGAGATCCACGGACTCCTTCTTTCTTTAATCTTTGCAAAACACAAACACCACCGTTTGTGACTTTGAGACTCCTCTCAAAGGTTTAGCAACACAAACTCTCCTGTTTGTGACTCCAAGACCACCCTTGAAGGTTTAGATCATCAGCACCTTTGATGACTAGAGAAGGCAGCAACTTCAACAATACCGGATCTTGAGATTCTTCAAGGAACAACACCGGTAGAAGTAATAAGAGAGGTTTTAGGAACAAAACCCTAAATACAAAAGAGGCACACTCTTTTCTCTCTAAAAAGCCTTATAAAAAACGTGCTTAGGGTTTCCTTTATATAGTGGGAGAAGGAGATTTGAAACCCTAATCCTTAATGGGCTAGAACTGCTGTTTTGGCCAACTTAAAATTCTGCAGATACGACTTTCGATCGATCGAGCCTGTTTTTCGATCGATCGAACCAGGCAGATTCTGAAATCTTCTTTCTGCAGCTTGTATGTTCTTGTGTGCTCACGATTTGCCAATTGTTCTAAACTTTTAGAACCTAACAATCTCCCCCTTTGGCAATTCGTGACAAAACTTTCATACAAAATGAAATGTTAAAATACAAAAACAACCCAATACAATAAAATGCCCAATTACATCACAAATCCCAATCTAAGACTCTTAACCTAGAAGTTGCCAAGAAGAGGTAGATGGTCTTGATCAGAATGCACCTGTCTTTCCTGAAACACTCAACAAACACATCAACGTATGTGTGGAAAGAAAGACATATAAACAACATGAAGCACAATATAAAAACAAAAGTAAACTAACTCTCCCCCTAAGTTAGATACATCAAAAAGTTTTTATATTCTCCCTCTTTTAAAAACAATCTCATCTCCCCCTAAACAAGACAAACAGGCTTCCCAACATTTCATCTATTTCTCCCCCTTTTTGTCACGTATTGACAAATACAACTCAAACAAAGAGTAAACATGAGAGAAAAAAGAGAACTAAGGGAACGTAAAACAGTTTAGCTCTATAGAAAAAAGAGATAACTCCCCCTATAAAGAGCAACAACTTCCCCTATGAACAACAAAGGTTAAAAACAAGCTTCTCCCCCTATAAAAATAGGAAAAACAAAACAAGTTTTGGGAAAAACAGTGTTGGGGAAAATTTAGGAGGTGGGAATAAAAAAAAACACAAACCCAAAAAAAATTGAGTTGAGGATACACATGAAGAAAAATATACTCTCTTTCAAAAAAAATGCAAACTGGACACTATGTGACCCATAAATAGTTGCATGAGTAGAGAAAATATTTGCACATTGATTATCCATCATATCTCTTAAGAAAAATATTTCTGCAGTTCACACATAAAAATAGCATATACTAGAAAAGTACATAACTCAAAAATTAATCAAAAATTTTTTAAATCAAGTTAAGTACCCAATTTAGCAAAGTGTATGCATGTTATGTGTGAAAACAATGAGAGATATGACTGCAAAACTGCAAGATGGATACAAAAACAATGCAATTCATGTGAATCCTAAACATAAATGATGCATGAAAAAAATTTGGTCAAAAACTCTAAAAACTGAAAATTTTTCAGTTTCGATCGATCGAGTATCGATCGAATACCAATCGAGCCAGACAGAAACAAACCAAAAATTTTAATTGCAATTTCGATCGGTCGAGAGACAGATTCGATCGATCGAAATTCTGGAAAACTCAAATTTTTGAAAAACAGAGCAATTTTATGCAGAAACTCCTCAAAGCATAGTATTTCATGAATGAAATGCATGAGTATGAGACTGAAAGTTTTTCAAAAACACTTGAATTCAACCTAGATCTTCCAAAATTAAGATTTTCAATTAATTTGTCCTTAAAAACACAAATTTTGCATCAAAATCAAGGAACATATAATCTTGGATGGCCACAACAAAATCACACACAATAACATGTACAAAATTTAGCAAAGAGTAACTTTGTGTAGTGTGTGCAACTAGCAAAAGCTTGAGAGACATGTGAGGTGATATGTGAATAGTAATCAATCACAAAGTCTACAAAATTCATCACATGAATTTGAAAGAGACTATCACCTAAAGAGTTACATCATATAACTCTCACATCTCCTAGAATAAAAGCTTGCAATCATGTAAGTTTCTTGATTTGCCTCATTATTCAATTTAATTGATTAGAAACTTAATAAAAGCCGGGATAATGTACACACCATTTTTATTTGAATTTGTGAAATTATTATAGCCCAATAATGTACACACCAATTTTAATTAGAGGCTACACCTTATGTTCTTTTTGTGCATGTGCTACACTTTCTCGAACACAAAATCTTACGATATGCACTAAGGTGTTCATGATTGGCTAGTAAACAGTGGTGAGATGGTTATTTATGCCTTTCTCATTAAGTTCAAGTCCAACAATCAAAGGCATGTGACTTCAAGATCAAGACAAAGTGATTAAAAACTATAAACATCTTCCCACACAACATGCACTACAAAGCTCAAACTAGTAAAGTGCAATAAAAATAAGCTTCATTCAAGCTAAATAAGGTACATAAACATGTTATGTAAAGATAAATATGGCCAACCTTAATTATAAATCCAAGATATATAATACAAAACACATAAAAATATTTTTGGTTTAAAAAAAAAATTTTATGACCAAAAACAAAAAGCACACATTATGCTAAATGAACAAAAATGCAAATGCAATGCATGACAGTGCTTAACTAAGCTATAGAGGGTACACAAACAAGAAATATCAATTTCTTAATTAACCCATGAGTACATGTACAAACTAGTACATACTCACACAAAATCAGAAAAAGCTTAGCACTTATAGACCACATACTATTCAAGTTTCTCCACAATGTCAAGCATGTTCTAAATAAAGAGAGATATCATAATTCATGTAATCCTCAAAACAAATAAAACTAGACACAAAATAAAATATTTTTGTCTTTTTGAAATTTTTCAATGTTTTTGGATTTTTTTTTTTAATAAAAAACAACCTAAAAAACAAAACAACCAAAAAACAAAAACAAAACATGTCCACAAATATTTGAAAGAATTAAATCAGGGACAAGTCAACAACACTCACCTTAGAGAATCTTTTCTCACCCATATAGCACGAGTCTTCGGCTTTGTAGGTGAAAATCCATGAGAAGCTGAGTGTATTTGAGGAATTACACCAATCTTCTGAGAAAGACTGAAATCCTGCAATTTCCTTTCACAAGCCAACAAGCTTAAATTTTTCAAGAGAATATGAAACAATTTATTTGGACTTATGGCAAGAGAAATATCATCACATGTCCTAGATTGAAACACAGAATGCTTAAATTTCAATTTATGACAATTAGGACGAATGTGACCAGAGACACCACAAAAGTGACAAACAGGAACAAATTTAGGAACATCAGTATTCCTAACAACAAATCTAGTCTCAGATTTTGGTTTTTGCCTCAACAAAGAACAATTTGGTCTAATATGACCAACAACACCACAAAGGTGACAAGTAGGCACAAAAACAGATTTCTTATGCTCTCTAACAGTAGGTTTAGACTTAGGTTTAAAAACTTCAGCGTCTACATCAGAACTTTTACCTTTGTCTAACCTAGCAAAATAAGCCTTTTCTTTATTATTCCTCTTGAAAGGAGGGATATAAACTTTTTCAGCTTTAGGCTTAAGAGAAACAGAAACACTTCTGTTTTCAACAGCAAGCTTGGTTCTAGTCAAATTTTCAATTTTACCTTTAGATTCAACTAACTCTTGTTCCAAACTTTTCATCTTCTCATCTTGAGAGGAAATTTGATTTCTCAAAAATTCATTCTTCTTATTAGATTCATCTAGTCTAACAATCAATTCCTCTTTTTCAAGATTAGCCAATTTTAACTCTTCCTTAAATTTCTTAGCAATTCTCATAGTTTTCAATAATTCCTTACGAAGAGTTTCACAGGCATCAAAAAGATCAACAGAAACAACAGTGTCCTTCTTATTCAAATCATCACAAACATGAGCAGAAAGACACTTCAAATTATCCATGATAACAGGGATCAAGGATCAGCTCTTAGATCAAAAGATCTAAAACAAAAGAGCTACCTGCTCTGATACCACTTGTTAGTTCGTTTAGACCCCTTAAACCCAACAGATTAACCTAGGGAATTAGCCAAGTTATTAACTTAGGTAATTTAATTAAAACTAGGTTAACACAATTAAGCAAAAATAACAAAGCAGCGGAAAAATAAACAACACAAAGATCTGATGACCCAGGAAACCACACCGGTAAAAACCTGGGGAGGATTTAACCTAGCTATCCTCAAGGTAAAATAGCAAATCCACTAGAAAGAATTGAAGTTTACACAATAGCGACTTAGACCACTAACATCCTATTGCTACCCAAGTGTAGGAAACTTACTACCATGACCCCATGATAGCTCCGAGATCCACGGACTCCTTCTTTCTTTAATCTTTGCAAAACACAAACACCACCGTTTGTGACTTTGAGACTCCTCTCAAAGGTTTAGCAACACAAACTCTCCTGTTTGTGACTCCAAGACCACCCTTGAAGGTTTAGATCATCAGCACCTTTGATGACTAGAGAAGGCAGCAACTTCAACAATACCGGATCTTGAGATTCTTCAAGGAACAACACCGGTAGAAGTAATAAGAGAGGTTTTAGGAACAAAACCCTAAATACAAAAGAGGCACACTCTTTTCTCTCTAAAAAACCTTATAAAAAACGTGCTTAGGGTTTCCTTTATATAGTGGGAGAAGGAGATTTGAAACCCTAATCCTTAATGGGCTAGAACTGCTGTTTGGGCCAACTTAAAATTCTGCAGATACGACTTTCGATCGATCGAGCCTGTTTTTCGATCGATCGAACCAGGCAGATTCTGAAATCTTCTTTCTGCAGCTTGTATGTTCTTGTGTGCTCACGATTTGCCAATTGTTCTAAACTTTTAGAACCTAACATTTGTCTAACCTAGCAAAATAAGCCTTTTCTTTATTATTCCTTTTGAAAGGAGGGATATAAACTTTTTCAGCTTTAGGCTTAAGAGAAACAGAAACACTTCTGTTATCAACAGCAGGCTTGGTACAAGTCAAATTTTCAATCTTAGTTTTAGATTCAACTAACTCTTGTTCCAAGCTTTTCATCTTCTCATCTTGAGAGGAAATTTGATTTCTCAAAAATTCATTCTTTTTATTAGATTCATCTAATCTAACAATCAATTCCTCTTTTTCAAGATTAGTCAATTTTAACTCTTCTTTAAATTTCTTAGCAATTTTCAAAGACTTAGATAATTCCTTACGAAGAGTTTCAAAGGGATCAATAAAATCAATAGAAACAACAGTGTCCTTCTTATTCAAATCATCACAATCAAAAACAGTAAGACACTTAAAATTATCCATGATAATAGGGATCAAGGATCAACTCTTAGATCAAAGGATCTACAACAAAAGAGCTACCCGCTCTGATACCACTTGTCAGTTCGTTTAGACCCCTGTAAACTAGATTGTTTAACCTAATTAATTAACCAAGTGAATACTTAAGTTTATTATTCAAATCTAGGTTAAAACAATAACAATCATATCAAGTAAAGCAGCGAAAAAATAAATAACACAACGATATGATGACCCAGGAAAACCAAACCGGTAAAAAACCTGGGGAGGATTTAACCTAGCTATCCTCAAGGTAAAATAGCAAACCCACTAGAAAGAATTGAAGTTTACACAATAGCGACTTAGACCACTAACATCCTATTGCTACCCAAGTGTAGGAAACTTACTACCATGACCCCATGATAGCTCCGAGATCCACGGACTCCTTCTTTCTTTGACCTTTGCAAAACACAAACACCACCGTTTGTGACTTTGAGATCCCACTCAAAGGTTTAGCAACACAAATTCTCCTGTTTGTGACTCCAAGACCACCCTTGAAGGTTTAGATCATCAGCTCCTTTGATGACTAGAGAAGGCAGCAACTTCAGCAATACCGGATCTTGAGATTCTTCAAGGAACAACACCGATAGAAGTAATAAGAGAGATTTTAGGAACAAAACCCTAAATACAAAAGAGGCACACTCTTTTCTCTCTAAAAAGCCTTATAAAAAACGTGCTTAGGGTTTCCTTTATATAGTAGGAGAAGTAGATTTGAAACCCTAATCCTTAATGGGCTAGAACTGCTGTTTGGGCCAACTTAAAATTCTGCAGATACGATTCTCGATCGATCGAGCCTGTTTTTCGATCGATCGAACCAGGCAGATTCTGAAATCTTCTTTCTGTAGCTTACCTGTTCTTGTGTGCTCACGATTTGCCAATTGTTCTAAACTTTTAGAACCTAACAGACACTTTAAATTAACTAAGCTACAGAAATTTTTTCTCTATATTTTTCTGGATCTCCAATGAAATGTTTTGTTATATATAGAAAAAATTAATGAATTTACTGAATCTTCAATTGGTTGTTCTACTTCATTTTTTATTACATGATTATTTACATGTTTCTTATATGCTTGTTTTAACCATGCGCTGAAAAATAGTGTGGAATTAGACAACCAATATGTAGTCCAATACAATATTAACTTGTGCAACAGCAAATTACTGCTTCTTTTCAGCGCTAATCATATTAGAAAAGGTGAGGTAGAAATCACGGTAGCTGGTGGGACTGAGGTTGCAGTCATGCCTACTGGGGTTGTTGGGTTTAAGGATGATCCATTAATGCTCCCACTTTTTTCCAAGTTTCCACTGCTCACAATACTAATCACAGAAATTTATTTGTTTAAACAAAGAATTCAATTATTAATAGCAATGGTCCTCCGGGGGTTATCACCATATTGAGCATTTTGGATTGATTTTTGCCTTATTTGTGTTTGTTACTACCCTAATTGTTTGTACTTAAATAGGGTTTGATCTCTGTTGAGGACTCTTTTTTTGCCCCATGTGGCACTACTTCATTGGCAACCTATGCCACATCAACATATTATTGATTTTTTTGGATAAATTTTTTTAAAGCCCAAAATAAGCTAATATTTCATTCAACTACATGGATTGGGCTCACATGGCCCGTGAGATCTTTACTTCAAGAGGCGGATCCATGGTCCACATTTGTTTTTCATCAATTGGGATCATAACCTATGATATCATCAACATCAACATATGGATCGAGCTCACACAATGAATCAGAGCTCACAAACCATATTACCTCTCTCATATTCATGGAAAGCGGCTTCTTTAACAAAAGCCCATATTCACACAAAATGATAACAAAACCCGAGATACGTCATCTCATCTTCGGCTTAAGATCTAAGCTTATAAGTCTCTTTGGGGAAACTTTGGGAGTTGTGGTTTGGAGGGCCAAGAGGTATGTTCAGTAAAACTCCAGCGGTTCAAAGTTGATATAAGAAACATGTTGCTTGGTGTGTCTTCTTCAACTCCCCGAACTCTAACAAGTCCCTCTATAGTGGGTAACATATGGTAAGCATCTCTTGTCACATAGCATTTTAGATGATAAAATTCTCTATTGCTCTTTTCCTAAAACTTAATATTTGTCATATGACAAATACTCAGTGCCCGTTTGGTTTAGTGATATCTCAATTTTCATATCTCAGATTTCAAAACTCATGACTCAAACCCAAAACTCATATCTCAGTTCTCAAACTTAACCTTCACTCAAAAATTGCAAAACACATGTTTGGACTCAGTTCTCAATTACATATCTCTACAACTTTTCCCCTAAACCGTGGACCCTACCACTGATACTACCCACTGTTGCTACCCGTGTCTCTCCATCTCTATCTCTTTATCTTCTCCCTCCCTTCAACCTACAGCCACTCACCGATGCCATCAACCACTACCAATCCACCACCACTAACCCAGCCACTAGCCACCAACAACTACTACAAACCAATCCACCACCACAAACCCAGCAACCATCAACAAAACCCATTTATCAACCATCAACAAAAAAAAAAAACCCATTCATCAAAATAAAAATAAAACCTAGCACCGGCGACAAAATCACGGTGACAAAATCAAAACCCAGCACCGGCGATCATGGTCTCGTGGTTTTCCTTTTCTGGGTCATTGGCTTCAGACGGCGGAACTAGGCTGAACCAGTAAAAGCATTAGAACAATGAGAAGAAAGAATAGGTGGTAGTAGAAAACGAAAGGCTCGAGACCAAAGAGATCTCGAATTCGAATGATGGTTGTGCTTCGACTTCGATTTCGAGTGAGTACCCGAAATTTGGTGTGGTGGAGGCGGAGCTGGGCTGAACCAGAGAAAGGAAGAAAGAAAGAACCAGACAAAGGAAGGAAGAAAGAAAAAACAGAGAGAAAGAGAGACCAGAGAAAGAAAGAAAAAGAAAAAAGTGGGAGAAGAAAGAGAGAGGATAAAGTAAGAGAGAGGTAATGCCATCATCATATATGGGTCCCACGGAGGTCAAAAATTTACAACCTTGCCACTGAGTTAGTGAGTTATGCATTTCAGAAACTGAAAACACCAATTTGGTGTTTTCAGTTTTCATCACTCTCTCTCAAAAATTTTGAGTTTGAGTGATGAAAAAAATATTAGGAAATCAAACCAAACAACCAAAATTGTGTGGGTCCCAGGATTTTTCATCACTGAGTTATGAGTTTCCAGTGATATCACTGGAAACTGGCCTAAACCAAACAGACCCTCAATATCCCCAGCCATCTAACTGCTAAACAAATAATTATTCATTCAATCCCCAGCTGTTCCTATACAAATTTAGAAACTTTATTATATTATTCTACATAAACTACATTACTACTTTCAGTTAAAATCCAACTCAAACACAAGCCTAATCTGAGTGGCTATCTTTAATCTCCAAATATATAAAATATTTATGATATCTCTAATACCCAGCTGCTGTCTGCCACAATCAGACCATATATTTTTCTGCCAGCTGCTAGAGTAGAGCATTAAATACTCTCCTTGCTCACCAAGATTACGTCACAACACAATGAGGCCTTAACTAGATCTCTAAAGCTTCATTAACTTTCAACCAACCATTCTATTATTTACTAAAAATGTGTTGTAATAAAACCTTGGACCAAAAACACAAACATTCGCAAAAGGAAACATTTTCAGCAGAACCCCAGCAATGTATTCAGCACTTGACACTTGGCTGGAAGTGATATCATCAGCTATTCGATGGTGAAATCCCAGCAACCAACTGCTATACCCAAAATAGCAAGATACCCTTAAAAGAGATTTTTCCATTTTTTCAACCAAATCCATTAAATGACCTCTCTAGCAGTTTGAAATCACCCAGCTGACCTCATTTGCTTATGCCTAAAGCAACAGCTGTCTTATGATAGCGGTCTCATGATAGTTGTCATAGCTTTTCCTAACAGCTGGGACAGCTTTTTTAGAATAGATGTAATAGTTGACCTAGTAGCCTTAGCAATACTGATTTTTCACATTTGGCTAAAACTAAAACCAACTAAGTAACTATCTCTTTCTTGCTAAAATACTTGTCTGCTTCTCTTTCCCCAGTAGCTACTACCTAAAATAGTAAGAACACCTTAAACCTAAACATACCATTTTTGGCCAAATCTTAAGATGGATTTTTTTAAGATTCATTGCTAGTTGAGATAGATTTTGGCTGATATTCTTTGCTAAAATACCCCTTTAAACTCAACTCTAAATAGAACTCTTGATCAACACCTAAAAAGGGCGACACCAAGGAAGAACAACAACTCCCTCACAAGCTTCTCTACTCTCTCCCTCTAATTATCTTCTTAAGTCCTTAATGAAATTCTAAGCTTTTGAGTTTTTAGTTTCTAAAATCAGGAACTAAACTCTTCAGCTCTTAACTCATAAATGCCATTCATAAGCCCTTATACATCCCAGCAGAAAATCCTAGCAGCTTTGCTAAACACACTACAACATCATTACTCTCTTATACTCATTCTCTTACTCTCCATATCCAGAAAATACGTCTATCTTACTGCTCCTATCTCCAAATGCCTAAACACATTTCCATACTCCTCTCTTACAAAATCTTTCCTCTTGGAATGTAATCTCTACAACTTCTCCAATGGTTATAATCTCATATTTTTACTATCTTTAACCACCATATCTCTCATACTTCTATATATCATACATATTACAAATACTACATCCCTGATAGGCCAAAAACGTATTGACAATTTGTGATGAAATTAATTGATTAATTAGCCAAGTTTATTAATTAATCAAATTAACATGCAATAAGCGTAGTAGCACAAACAAATCACCAATTAAACTAAGTATGTAGCGGAAATAAATTGACACAGTGATTTGTTTAGGAATGGGGAAAACCTACACGGCAAAAACTCCACCGGGTGATTTTAAGGTCACTACTCTCGAGAATCCACTATTATCATAACAAGCGGTTATAAGTAAAGGAATCGCAGTACCTTATATCAACCTACGGTTGAACCCTTACCCCAATACCCAATTAGACTTGTTCTGTAGTGACAATCTCTCCTTTTATTGTATGGCTCCTAGTACGTGACTAACCAATTACGCGGATCCTAGTACGCAACCAGGGTCGGCTCAATGGTATAAGCCATTGATGCGGCTGCCTAAGGCCCCAAGTGAAAAAAAAAGCCCATAAATTTTAACCAATAGTATCAATTAAGCCAAAATATTAACCAAAAAATAAAATAATATTTTCTTATCAAATGAAAAACAAATAAAAAAGAGAAAGAAATGCTATGTCCATAACATTTTTCACAACATTTTTACAAAAAATCTTAATAGCAGATTGTTAAAAGTTGTTATTGACAGCAAAAAAATAATTTTAGTGGTAGGTTCTACTAGAAAACAAGAAGCAATTTAACATGCAAGATTTGTCATGAAAAATATTTTGAATGTAGCACTTCTAAAAGAAAAAAGAACAGGAAAAAAGCAATTTACAAAAAATTCACAACATTTTTCACAATAGTCAAGTTAACAAACTTTTACTAGTTTTCAACTAGATTCACTACTGACATCACTCTTTTACTCACTACTATCAATTTGCCACATCAACAAACGTAAAACGTTTTGTCAAATTTTTTTGTGTTTATAAACTTAAAAAAAAAAATCTACGTGGTTCATGTTGATTAATAGTAATTTTATATATGAAACAAGATAATCAATTTTCACCTTAGACCCCAAAATGTATCAAGCCGCCTCTGTACGCAACTTGATTCACCAACTAGAAAAGGTTGTTTGCTGCAAAGTTTTTCAGCTCATCACACGATGAATATCATGAAGTTGCTTGGTCACAAAACCCTACGGTGTACAAACACAGCAACTTCTTCAAGAGAAAGATGAACTACGGCAAATTCAGTCTCCAGTCACAATTTGCATAAACAAACTTTGCCACACGCACGAGCAACCTTTGACAGCTCTTAAAACAATCCTTATATATGTTTAGGGTTGTAAGAAGAGAAAACCCAAACATACAATCACAAATTGAATGAAAACAGAACAAAAAAAATATGTTTTTCTTAAACCTCGACAGATAGCTATCTGTCGAGCTGCTATCGAGCCACGGGGCTAGAATAGCTCTTCAAGCTCAATGGATGCTAGCTATCGAGCTTTAATGGTAGACACTTTCTCAGCGTGAATCTTGGATAGACTTGCATGATTTTAACAATTGATCTTGAAATAAGATTTTTTGAAGTATTAAACACATCCTAGATCTACCCAATTACAAGTAAAGTGCATTTTGTCAAAGTGATTCACATGTTAGGAACATATGTCACTATTTTATGTAATTGGCTAATCCTTTGACAAAACGTACTTTACTTGTATTTGGGTAGATCTAGGATGTGTTTAATACTTTAAGAAACAAAGTTTCAAGTTCAAGTGTTAAAGCCATGCAAATTTGTCCAAGATTCAAGTGCAGAAAGTGCTGTTCATTAAAGCTCGACAGCTAGCTCAACAGTTATCTATCTATCGAGACCTGTAGAGCTGTTGAAGCCTGTGGCTTAATAGTAGCTCGACAGATAGGGTATTTTTCGAGGTTTATGAAATTCAGTTTTTCAGGACTTTTTTTCATCCAATCTGTGATTACGTGTTTGGGCTTTCTTTTCTCACAACCCTAAACATATATAAGGATTGTTTTAAGGGCCGTCAAAGGTTGCTCGTGCGTGTGGAAAAGTTTGTTCATGCAAATTGTGACTGGAGACTGAATTTGCCTTAGTTCATCTTTCTTGTGAAGAAGTTGTTGTGTTTGTACACCCTAAGGTTTTGTGACTAAGCATCTTCTCGATCTTCATCGTGTGATGAACTGAAGAACTTTGTAGCCAACAACATTTTCTAGTTGGTGATCAAGTCGCATACTGGGATCCGCGCAATTGGTTAGTCACGCACTAGGAGACGTGCATTACAAGGAGAAATTGTTACTACAGAACAAGTCTAATTAGGTATTGGGGTAAAGGTTCAACTATAGGTTGGTATAAGGTATTGGGATTCCTTTACTTGTAACCGTTTGTTTTGATAATAGTGGATTCTTAGGACTGGTGACCTTAAAATCACCTGGTGGGGTTTTACCTCAGTGGTTTTCCCCATTCGTAAACAAATCACCCGTGTTATTTAATTTCCGCTGCATATTTAGTTATTTGGTGATTTGTTTGTGCTACCACTTACTTTGCATGTTAATTTGATTAATTAATAAACTTGACTAATTAATCAATTAATTTATCATAAGAGGTCAATACGTTTTTAGTCTGTCATCACAAAGCATCTGTATCTTCTACCATCTCCACACTTCTCAAGAGATATCAAACATTGATACTAAAAGCCCTTCTCATGGAAGGCATAAACTTCTAATGCTAAAACCTTTCTCCTAGAAGGTGCCAAGACCTCATATGAAAGCCCTTCTCAAGGAAGGCACAAATATTTCTTAGAAAAGCCCTTCTCATAGAAGGCACAAATCTATCTCATATTAAAGCCCCCCCCTTAGAAGGCACAAGTACTCCATACAAAAGCCTTTCTCATAGAAGGCAACACTATTCGTAACTTCATAATAACTAAAAGAGTATTGTCAAGGGGAAAACTCATTTAAGTGCATGATAAGAAGGGCAAGCTTAACCAGCCCCTACACACAGCTGGACATACTCTCTCTCCCTCCAGTTGCACCCATTTTTTCCTTTTAATCCTAAAGTTATCACGGCAAACTGCCTCTCTACTGCTGGGGTCACTCTGTTGGGATATTATCAACTCATAGAAGCTGTACAGCTGGGGCTACAAATCATGCAAAAATATGTGACTTTGCTTCCACATCTTTAAGTTTACATCATTGAGCACATGATTACTTCACATTTAAATACATATTACTTTATTCCAACTACTATTACAACTATTAACGAAGGCATAAACTCATTTAAATGCATGATAAGAGGGGTAAGTGTAACTAGCCTCTACCGCTGACATTTTGCTGGAATCCTATTAGCTCACTGATGCTACAAAACTTGAGCTATAAATGATACAAAGATAAGTGGCTTTGCTTCCATACCTTTAAATTTACATTATTCAGTACATGATTGCTTTACCTCTAAATAAATACTACCTTATTTCAACTGTTATTACAAATACTAATCAAAGTTATCATATCAAACGCATATTACATATTTATTCTACCATTATCATGATTCTTAGACTTTGGCTTTAATGACTTTGTAGGCTTAAAAGTACGCCGGTAGCCATTGGACCTTGTGGCCTAATGTTGAGTTCCGGACATAACTCCCCAAACGAACCTGAGTCTAGCAAGGTCACCCCTCTAAAGGACCACACGTGGCCGAGCAACCGAAAAAGGCCCCCAAACAATCTCCTTCCTAACTAATTAAGAAACTATGATGGAAGGATAGAGTGGGAGATTTTAAAAAGTGAGCAGTTTGTATCTTGCAAAAATGAGTTTCAATTATCTTTGTAAATGTGGTATAGTTACAGATATAATGGTGACTGAGAGGATGTAAAATTAGCAACGTGGCATGGTTTGAATGTGTAGAAAGGAAGGGAGGGGAATGGTGGGTTTGTCTTTGAGGATTAACGTCTTAATTAAGGATTTGATTTTTCACAAGGTCATATGTCTCAATAATATATGCCATAATCCTGTAGTCTTTGTGGTTTGGAAAGTGAATTGGCTATCCATTTATTCTTCTTGTGTCCTGTGACCAAAGCAATTTGATTTGGCTTCCTCCCAGCTGGTAGAATTCTTCTTAAACCTTTCTAAACTCTTGGGAGATGGAAATTATGGCCGGCCTTTCCTTTTGTTGGGTGCCTAGAGAGGCAAATATGGCAGCCCATATTTTCACAAGTGGTCTTTGCAAAACGTTTTTGTTGGCTTTTTTGATCCTGGGCACTGCCCTTCCTGTTTAGATGTTACCAGGAAAGAGGCATTGACTGTGTTTTGATGTTGTGTGCTTTCTTTAATAAAAGTTTTCAGTTAATAAAAAAAAATTAAAATCACACTTGCTTTATGATCTAAGTAGAGTACTCCACAGTCTACACCGATGACATTGGGTTGACTACATGGCAAAGATTATTACTGTGTATCATGCAGAACTGTACTACCCATTTCCCATGAGTTCTCCACCACTACATTGATCAATCATTCAATTTACACTTATTTTATGAGTAGATTTGTATTGAATATTGGTTTTGGTGTAGTGCAGTCCAGTGATTATAAATAAAGACTATTACATTGACACAGCCATAACTTCATGTTTGAAACTAAGCTCTCTCCTAATAATGAATCTAGAGCTTGAGGCTACACTTATTTTGCTAAATCTTCTCTTTGCCATTGCAAGGTGAAAACAACACACAACAATCTTATATCCTTTATGCAACATAAATTTCAATGAGGTTGATGGCATGCTAAGCATGGCTGTAGTTCTATACCTGCAATTACATATATGTACTTACTTACATATTTGTATTGTAAGAGTTCCATTTAAAACAAAGTAGAGATTAATTTTAGTAAAAAGTTTCTCCTCTATGTGGTATGAAATCAAGTGAAACATAAACGATCATAATGTATCATGAAATGGTACAACTAAAATTCGTGCACTTCAAACAACTTATTAGAAGCTGTTCAACATAGCAAATAGATTAACGACACATACACATGCAGTGCCAGACAACCTGGGCACCATTCCAAGTCTCTCACAAATTAAAATAGAAACAAAAGAAACACCCAAAAGACAAAAATCCTCAGTGGCAAATCTCAATAGAAAACCAGGAAATTAATGAGACCCTATTTCTAAAGCCCATTGATTTCACCTTGGTTGGGGCCTTTTTCGGTTGCTCGGCCATGTGTGGTCCATTGGAAGGGTGACCTTGCTAGACCCAGGTTCATTTCAAGAGTTGCGTCCAGAACTCAACATTGGGCCACGTGGTCCAACGGCTATCAGCGTATTTTTAAGCCTACAAAACCATTAAAGCCAAAGTCTAAGAATCACGATAATGGTTGAATAAATATATAATATGTGTTTGATATAATAGCTTTGATTAATAGTTGTAATAGTAGTTGGAATAAAGTAATATGTATTTAAATGTGAAGTAATCATATATTCAATGATGTATATTTAAAGATATGGAAGCAAAGTCACTTATCTTTGTATGGTTTGTAGCTCCATTTGTACAGGTTCTAGGAGTTGATAATATCCCAGCAGAGTGACCCCAGCGGTAGAGGGGCAGTTTGCCATGATAACTTCAAGATTGAGGAGGGAAAATGGGTGCAACTGGAGGGAGAGAGAGTATGTCTAGTTGTGTGTAGGGGCTGGTTAAGCTTGCCCCTCGTATCATGCACTTAAATGAGTTTTTCCCCCTTGACAATGCTCTTTTAGTTGTTGTGAAGTTATGAATAGTGTTGCCTTCTATGAAAAGGGCTTTTGTATAGAGTATTTGTGCCTTTTAAAAGAAGAGCTTTACGTAAGATGGATTTGTGCCTTCCATGAGAAGGGCTTTGATATGCGATCTTAGTGCCTTCTAGGAGAAGAGCTTTAGCATTAGAAGTTTATGCCTTTCATAAGAAGGACTTTTAGTATGAGTGTTTGATATCTCTTGAGAAGTGTGGAGATAATAAAAGATATAAATGTTTTATGGGATGTAGTATTTGTAATATGTATAGTATATGGAAGTATGAGAGATATGGAGGTTAAAGATAGTAAAAATGTGAGATTATAACCGTTGGAGAAATTGTAGAAATTGCTTTCCAAGAGGAAAGATTTTGTAAGAAAAGAGTATGGAGATGTGTTTAATATTTGGAAATAGGAGCAGTAAGATAGATGTATTTTCTGAATGTGGAGAGTGAGTATAAGTGGGGTAATAATGTTGTAGTGTGTTTAGCAATGTTGCTGAGATTTATTGCTAGGATTTTTAGTTGGAGGATGGATGAGGGCTTATGGAGGCATTTATGAGCTAAGGGCTGAAGAGTTTAGTTCCTGATTTGGAAACTAAAAAACTCAGAAGCATAGAACTTCATTAAGAGCTCAAGAAGATTATTAGAGGGAGAGAGAATAGAGAAGTTTTACGAGAGAGTTGTTCTTCTCCCTTGGTTGTCCCTCCTTGTGTGTTGATGAAGGGTTTTATTTAGCTGAGTTTAAGGGGTTTTTTTACAAATAATCTCAACCAAAATCTGTCCCAAATAGCAATAAATATTCAGAAAATCCATCCTAGGATTTGGCCAAAAATGGTATGTTTAGCTTTAAGATGTTCTTGCTATTTTAGGTAGTAGTTGCTAGGGAAAAAGAAGTAGAAAAGAAAAGTATTTTAGCAAGAAAAAGATAGTTTCTTAGTTGGTATTGGTTTTTAGTCAAATAAGGAAAATTAGTAATTTCAAGGCTACTTGGTCAGCTGTTACATCTATTTTGCAAAAGCTGTCCCAGCTATCAAGAAAAGCTGTGACAGCTATTATGAAATAGCTGACACAACTGTTATAAGACAGCTGTTGCTTTGGGTAGAAGCAGATGAGGTCAGCTAGGTGGTTTCAGACTGCTAGAGAGGACATTCAACACTTATTTTATGGATTTGACTGAAAATGGTAAGATCTCTTTCAAGGGCATCTTGTTATTTTGGGTATAGCAGCTAGTTGTTGGGATTTCAGCATTAAATGGTTGATGATATGACTTCCAGCCAAGTATTAAGTGCTAAATACACTGCTGGGGTTCTGCTAGAAATGTTTCCATTACTGGGTGTTTGTATTTTTGGTTCAATGTTCTATTACAACACGTTTTTAGTAAATAATAGAAGGATTGGTTGAAAGTTAATGAAGCTTTAGAGATCTAGTCAATGTCTCATTGTGTTGTGACTTAATCATGGTGAGCAAGAAGAGCATTTAATGCTCTGTTCTAGCAGTTGGCAGAGGAATATCTGGTCTAATTGTGGTAGACAACAGCTGGGTAATAGAGATGTCATGAATATTCTATATATTTGGAGATTAAAGACAACCAATCAAATTAGGTCATGTGTTTGAGTTGGGTTTTAGCTTGAAGTAGTAATGTAGTTTATGTAGAATAATATAATAAAGTTTCTAAATTTGTATAGCAACAGCTGGAGATTGAATGAATAGTTATTTGTTCAGCATTTAGATGGCTGTGGATATTGAGTATTTGTTATATGATGAATATTAAGTTTTAGGAAAAGTGTAATGGGGAGTTTTATCATTTTAAGTGCTATGTGATAAAAGATGCTTACCATATGTTACTTGCTACACATGGACTCGTCAAAGTTCAGGGAGTTGAAGAAGACACGCCAAGCAACATGTTTCTTTTATCAACTTTGAACTGCTGGAGTTTTATTGAACATACCTCTTGGCCCTCCAAATCACGACTCCCAAAGTTTCCCCAAAGAGACTCATGAGCTTGGATCATACGCCGAAGATGAAATGACGTACCTTGGGTTTTGTTGTCATTTTGTGTGAATATAGGCTTTTGTTGAAGAAGCCATTTTCCATGAATATGAGAGAGGTAATATGGGCCGTGAGCTTTGATTCATTATGTGAGCTTGATCCATATGTTGATGTTGATGATATCATGGGTTATGATCCCAATTGATGAAAAGGAAATGTGGACCAAGAATCCGCCTCTTGAAGTAAGGATTTCACGGGCCATGTGAGCCCAATCTATGTAGTTGAATGAAATATGAGCTTATTTTGGGTTTTAAATAGATTTACCCAAAAAAATCTATAATATGTTGATGTGGCATGGGTTGCCAATGAAGTAGTGTCACGTGGGGCGAAAAAAGAGTCCTCAACACTCCTCAATTCCTAGAAATTGGAAAGAGAAATTGTTCTAGATCATGAAGTTCATGAACAAAAGCTAACATAAAATGCAAACCAAAGAATACATTGTTAAGTTATAATAATTGAGTTAACACAAACCGAAAAGTTAATCCATAATTATATTTTTTTTCCATATGTATTACATAACAGAAGTAAAATTATTAGGACATATCATATGCAATTACTTCTTCTTCTTATTCTAGGAGCTGCCTGTGTTGTTGTTAGAAGTGTGCTTGGAGTTTCTTTTTTTTATAAGATCTTTCTGCATAGTAAGGGGAGAATACATTTTCAAATTGATTGTTCATTGTAAATAAATATTTATACTTCTAATAAGGGCAACGAAAAAAACATTATGAGAAAGAAAGGTATGATGAAGTAATTAATAATGAGTTTTTTTCTTCTTACCAATTGGGTATTTCCAGGGATGTCATCTATTATGTTGGCATTAGTTACATCGTTCAAGCTTGTAAGTAATTTAATATCTGAAGTACAGATAGGATCATTGGCAATAGTTTTGTCATGGCTAACTAGCACTTTTAATTGCTTCATCTGAATGTTGTCAGCAACTACATGTCCTGAGTGTTTGTTAAACTCAGATTTAAAGACACTTGTGATAGTGTAAACTTCCCATCATAGAGAATTAGTAAAGTAAATGTTTATGAACCTGTCAATAAGCTCAGAAACCTTTGCAATGTTCAAATTGAAGTAAACTTTACTTGCACTTGTGGTGTTAATATTCAGTTTGCCTTTGAAAAAAAAAACCATAAAACACATTGAAGAATTTGTTATACAAATATTTTTTTTATATAAAAAACATTATAGATATATATACTACCTATCTTTTGGTACCTTGGAATGCTTTTACAATTTAGAAGTAACAATAATTATATAAGGACCTTCATCTTCTTTGAATTCATTTTCAGTAATTGTTCAAGCACTTTCATCCCACAATGAAATTTTTAGTTCTTTGCCCCTGATGGTACATTACAACATTCAATAGACATTAAAAGGTTAAGATAAAGTGTACATTGTCTATAATCAATGGCAGTAAAATGAAATGTTCCTTACTGAGGTAGTAGAACTTGAAGATTTCTTATATTTGTAGAGCCGTTATCAAAGTGAACTTAGACAATGGGTCCAAGAGCAGTAAGTTTTCCAATTATATCTGCAAGAGTCCACTAACAATACATTCAAAGTTCAACAAAAACAAAGAATAATTTGTCTTACACAACAGCAAGCATCACAATTTGTTTTAAAAATTCTGATGCCCAAAAAATGTTCTTATGTTGAGTTTAATCATAGTTATCAACAAAACTAATGAAGATTCTCTTCCTCTCACATTTAGTGTATGAATGACTTATATAATCTCTCTGATGGAAAATTTCTGGTTATCATATCTTCCACCTTTAATGACTCATTTGAAATCTAAAACCATATTATAATAAAACTGGTATTGGAAACTATGAATAACCTGAAAAATTCGGCAAGGGGGAGAATCTTGCCAAACTTAAAATTTAAAAGTTTGAGGGGACTGAAGATAGAAAGTTCTAGTATGGCTTTAGGAACTAATTATGTGGAAAAACAAAACATGCCATATGAACACATCTTTAGGAATTCTATGAAACTACTTGTGAGAAGCCAATAACAAATTCAGAAAAGACTTACAGTTTGAATTCCTTGAAACTCAGCTTGATTTGCCTTCATCTAAAACAAACTTTGTAATAAAGAATGCCTAAAATCACTCAAATGAGTAGCACCATACACAACATAGGCTATATGTTCATTACTATCCTAGGCATTGCAAAGCTGATAAGTGCTTTCAATTTAAAAAACTTAGCAGTCTCAATTCAAAACCAAACCAAGCTAATTCAAGCCAGAACAAACGCAACAATAACCTAAAATGTTAAAAATTAAAAACTGGCCAAATTACCTAATAGAGAGCTAATGGGATTTGGAGCATTCTTGGGGGTTTCTTGTTTTAACATGACTGAAAAAATGGTTTAGACAATTGGATGTGAATGCTTCAAATTTCTAACTTTAGAGCTATTAGGATATATGTATTTCACATGTTAGGAACATATGTCACTATTTTATGTAATTGGCTAATCCTTTGACAAAACACACTTTACTTGTAATTAGGTAAATTTAGGATGTGTTTAATGCTTCAAGAAACCTTGTTTCAAGTTCAAGTGTTAAAGCCATGCAAGTCTGTCAAAGAATCAAGTGTGAAAGCGTTGCTCATTAAAGCTCGACAGCTAGCTCGACAGCTAGCATCTATTGAGGCTTAGAGAGCTATCTGAATGCCGAGACTCGACAGCTTCTCAACAGATAGGGTATCTATCGAGATTTATGAAGTTCAGTTTTTCAGGACTGTTTTTATCCATTTTCGTGAATATATGTTTGAGCTTTTTTTTCTCATAACCCTAGACATATATAAGGACAATTTTAAGGGCCGTCAAAGGTGGATACAAGTTGCACAAGTGTGGAGCAAAGTTTGTTCATGCAAATTGTGACCAGAGACAGAATTTACCCTAGTTCATCTTTCTTGTGAAGAAGTTGCTGTGTTTGTACACTGTAGGGTTTTGTGACCAAGTAACTTCATGATCTTCATCGTCTGGATGAACTGAAGAACTTTGCAGCCAACATCCTTCTCTAGTTGGTGAATCAAGTCGCGTACTGGGATATGCGCATCAAATTGGTTAGTCACGTATTGGGAGCTGTGCATTAAAAGGAGAGATTGTCACTACTAAACAAGTCTAATTGGGTATTGGGGTAAGGGTTCAACTGTAGGTTGGTATAAGGTACTGGGATTCCTTTATTTGTAATCGCTTGTTTTGATAATAATAGATTCTCGGGAGTAATGACCTTAAATTCACCTGGTGGGGTTTTGCTTCGGTGGTTTTCCCCATTTGTAAACAAATCACTCGTGTCATTTAATTTCCACTGCATATTTAGTTATTTGGTGATTTGTTTGTGCTGCCACGCAAATTGTTTGTTAATCTAATTAATTAATCAACTTGGCTAATTAATTGGTTAATTTATCATAAGGGGTCAATACATTCTTGGCTTGTCAAGAGCATTCTTAGAGCATTGATATTAGATTTTGCAAAATTTATTAAAATTTTGAAGAAACAAACTTACTTTCCTATCTTGAGCTATCCATTTTGCAAAGATACCCTACGTTCCACACTTCCCTCTTTTATACATAAAACATTCTAATAACTTTTATTCATTTATATTTTTCTTCCCCAGTCTCTCCCTAAATAAGCCACCAATGCCCATCTATTCAAAGTCTCTGGCAACACCAAATAACATATCAATTAGTCAATTTTTTTTTGTGTATGTGTGTGTGAGAAAAAGGGAGAGACTATTCTGAGGGGTTTTTTTTTTCCTAAAAAAAATTAACTGGAAAGAGATAGGAGTGGAATGAAAAATGATATATATCTAAACCAATATAGTGCTCAACATTGCTAACAAACCCCGTAGTTTTTTGCAAACTTTTGAGTAGTAATTCAAAATCGGGTGTGGACCTTTTTTTTTTTTTTTTGCTCTTAGCTACAGTACTCAACAATTTAGCTTAAAAGACCATTTGCTAAACTGGATATGAGTGTTCTTATCTGCTTAGCATCTAAACTGTAACTCAAAAATTAGTCATTGGACCAATTGAAACATAGATTAGAGAGTGACATGGTGCCATTCATCGCTCTTGTGTCTGCTTTTCTATGAATGAAAAGCTATAGCAAACACAAAAGCAAAAGAAATTATATAATTAAAGAATAAAAATTATTCACAAAAAGAAAGGAAAGCATAGGCAGGTGAAAGAAAGGACTAATCAAACCTTAGGAAATGTTGGAATTCGTTTTGCAGAGCATAAATTAAAATTGTGAAGAAAAGTAAAATCTATATAGATGGAGAACCTCTTCCTATATAAGATACAGAAATACCCAAAAGCATGCATCCTTGATCCCGAGAGATCCCTTTCAAATTCCACAACATTCATTGAGAAAAAGGGGAGCTATAAATTAAGGTTCATGAACCGGTGTGATAATTGGCAAAATGCACCGTTTGCTAAGTAGGAGAGGAAGGAATTTGGGTTTTGTTATTATTGTGGAAGAGTTATTCGGCCAAACCAAAAAAAGAAAAAGAAAAAGCACAGCCTTTAAACGAAAAATACAGAATTGTAGAAAGGGGAGATAAGAGATTAACCTAACATGTTAATTAGCAAAGGAAAAACAAAAAAAAAAAAAAAGAAAAAAAAAAAAGAAAAGGAAAAAGGAGTATAGCGTTTGTTTTAACAAGAGTGGGCATTAATGGATAATTATAACCTGATCTCACTTAAATTTAGACTAATGGAACAAAATTGGACTCCAATTTCAGATTTGAATTGAATAATTGGAATGATAATTATGGTGTGGTCCTCACATTAATCTAGACACATGATACAAAATTGGAACTCTAAATTGGAACTCTAATTTGGAATTCTAATTTAAGTTTCTCTCTCCTTCACCTATTATTATATATATATAGATATATAGATTTGTCAACTCTTTTTTAGGCAAATTACAATAAACTCACCTGTGATTAGGTCCATTTTTACTTGTCCTACTCGTGGTTCAAAACTTAACACTTTACCTACCTGTGTTTAGCTCTGTTAGGTTTCCGTTACCCACCTCTCCTTTTGTCGATAGAAAAACAAATTTTTAGGGAAAAACAAACATAACAAGAATAAAAAAGTTAGGTTTTTTTTTTCTTTCTATTATATACACTTGGTTCAAATCAAATATTAAAATTGGAAAAAAATGGTGTCTTTTATATAAATATGGATCTTTTATGTAGTTAGCTGTGGGTCTGAACAATGAAATCAACCCATTCTTTGGTAATGACAAAGCTGAGGAGAATATCAATGCTTTTTAAAGCCAATTCATTCTTTGTATAGATCTGGATCTATTATGTTGCTTGTAGAGGATCATTATGGGGTCGCTGTAGCTTTTGTCAAGAGTTGTCAAGTTTGATAATAAGATTTGGATTTTGCTACGAAGCCTGCAATGGCCGTGGCTTGATATTTGGAATTGCTGTGGAGGTTGGTATGGAGGTTTTGGTTAAAGGGATTTGGGTTGTCTGGGGATTAGGATAAGTCTAATTGGTAAAAAGGGTTTGACAATTCAGATTGTGAGTTGGTGCTTATGTGTAATTTTTAAACAATAAAAAATATGTCATGTCACTTAAAATTTGACATGTTACATAAGCTATAAAAACTAACTGAAGCTAATTGAAGGACCAATACAACTTATTTTTAAAATATGAGGGACTAATAGAGCTCACTTGAAGCTTAAGGGATCAATTATGCTCACAAAAAAAACTTCAAGTACTAATAATGTAGTTTTGCCAACATACAAACGTGTGAGTAAGAAAGAATACAAACATGTGAGCAAGAAAATATAAAAAATATTGAATATTAAGAAAATTACATTTGCTTATACATCGAAGAGAAAGATGGAGGGGAAGAGAAGACATTTATTTTTGTTTTGTTTTGACAACTGGGTTGCAGTTTAGAAAAAATAAAAATATATGGTAATGCCTAAATTTATGGATGAGAAGTTATAATAATAGTTTTATATATGACTGTTTTTTTTTAATTCAGAATAAAGAAGAAAATATTTGAAAAAAAAAAAAAACACAAAAAAAAAACATGAGATTATGAGTAAGGAAACCGCAAATTGAAAATAAAAACAAACAGTTAAGTCTTGAAAAAGGCGGGAAATTTTTTGAAAACATGGGCTTAGCATTCTGAGTGATTGAAGGTACGTGAGGAGTTAGAGATGTATTTTTTTCTTCTCATCCCCAAGTTTTGTCTTTGCTTAAATTTAGGGTGTAGAGGTATTTGTTTTAACCATAGAATTGTTCATTCCAAGCGAAGGAAGCCTTTTAAATAGTAGTGTAGAAGGAAAAAAAAAAGGGTAATGATTAGGGCAAATGAATAAAACTATAAATTTTAAAATCCTAAATCTATTATTATTTTTATTTAAAAAAAAAGCCATTGTCCACTGATGATTTACCTCCTACTTTCTCGGCTTGACCTCTTTAAAAGGGAAAAAACAAAACAAAACAACTAACTAACTTTCTTTTTTTAAAAAAAACTAATTGCTTATTCCATTTCCACATACACATCTACACATTTACCTCATTTTTCGTAAAATTTAGTACATCAATTTGAGCAGTTTTCTTCATAATTTTTTTTAAAAATATAAAAAATGGAAACAAGATTCCATTGTGCACAAAATTACACCAAGTGGGTTACTAAAATCGGTCTTACCACCGCAAACAATCCACAACCTATCACAGTTAGGAACTGGCAAAGCAACCGCCTGGCAAAAAAATGAAAAAGGTCCCTATTATTGTTCTCTCTTTTTTTAATCTTTTGATTTTTTAAGGATTCATCACTCATGCTTGAATATTTGTGTGCTTAGTTTTGTTGCTTTGGGTATACGATGAATATATGTTTGTTACCGTTAGGTTTCTCAAAGCTTTGTTCTTATATATACAACCATGCACCCAAAAAAATGGTGGTTCATCGAGAAAGAAGATGAGGATTTGTCAGTTGGTTCCTGATGAGCTTGGGTAGGTCACTTCTTTCTTTTACTTTTTATTTTTTTTTAAATGGCTCTTCCTTCTTTATTTTTTGCTGATTTTATCTTTGAGGTCTTAGAAGTATGCTTTGCAGCTGAACATTTGTAGTTTTCTAAATTCTTTTCGTCAAATGTTTTTTTATTTATATTATTTTGTAAGATTTTTTTAAAGTAAAATTTGTAGTCCCATATTTTGCATTTCAAATTTTTTTTAAAACCTTCATGTGTAAGTTATATTTTATGCGCATGCTCAGATACTCTTCTACTATTTTTTCTTCTAAAGGTTAATAATTTAGGGTTGCTATATTTTCCAATCATAAAAATACTCAAGGTGTGATGAATGTTATGCATTTGTGGATAAAATAATTTTTTCATATAAATCTTATCACAACCTTAGGTAATTAGAAAATGTGACAATTTCGAATTATAATGAATGAAAATTATTAACTTTTAGAAAAAAGAAAGAAAGAAAGAAAGAAAGTAGATGAGCTTACGAGTATACGCGTTCTCAGAGGCTAGTCTTTATTATAGACCTAATAAAATCGAGGGAAGACACTCCTTGGAATTTCTTCCTCAATTTGAAATCCAAACCATCTTGAGCTAACTTGACATACTCTACCTTTGGCAAAGTTGTTAAATACCCCATTCTAACTCTTTTTTTTTACATCTACAATTTATCCAACTCTTTGTTTTTAATTGAGCTAAATCCACCATTGATATAGTGGTGGCTTTAGGAATTTTTCTCAGGGTATTTTTTAAGAAGTATAAATCACACAATCTAATAATTTGTTATATTGTTGTTTTATTAATTGTAAAATTATTAATTATTATTTAGCCTAATATAATTTAATTTGTTTGTCTTTTATAATATATTGGTTAATTAAATTATTGTTTATTAGTTGCACTAGCACATATCCCATGTGCATTTACTTCCCCAATTCAAATATCCCACCCGGCCCCATGTGCCCATCCACCCCCCACCCCACTCAACAAACAAGCCCCATGCCTCTAATATAAAGTTTTCAATTCCAGCTAAATAAGTTGTTCCCAAGTAAATTCTTAATAAACTGTCAACAAGGATTGAACAGATAAATAAATGCACGTACAGAAGAGAAAAAAAATTTCATTGTTGCACTATGTACACAATATAACATTACAATTCACTAACTTTATTATATCTCAACTCCCAATTAACTTCAAAGTTTCAAACAAACTCAATTTTTACTTTAAAAAAAGAAGACACTAACAGACAAACATAACTATTTACCATTAAAAAAACTGCTATTCATATAAGCACAAAGAGACAGAAGAAGAAGAAGAAGAAGAAGAAGAAGAAGAAAAAATTCAACTCATAGAACACAACACGTGGGAGGATGTCAATCAACCACTAGACACTTCTACTATTTTCTTTAAGTCATTGTTTAAGTCTCTTAAAAGGAGAAAGAACTCTCTCTCTCTCTCTCTCTCTCACGAGCAATGAGCACAAAAAAAAATCTCTTAAACTGTATAATACAAGAGAGAGAGAGAGAGAGAGAGAGAGAGAGAGAGAGAGAGAGAGAGAGAGAGAGAGAGAGAGAGATTTTGGGCTAGGGCCAAGGCTGGTGGCTCTGTTGCTACCATGCTGCTGCTGCTGTCTCTTCCTTCACTGCTTTACTTCAACCATCAACTGCTGAGTCTCTTGGTTAGGCTTAGGGTTTTATTTGTTTGTTTGTGGTTTTTTTTTTTAATCTTTGATGGAATGACAGATTAGTTTTGTTTTAAATTTTTGAAAGGCCGAGCTATTTGTTTTTGATAAAATTTGGTTGATTGGGTTAAAATTTCTTTAGCTTTACTATTTTGTGATTTATGTTGTTGTGCTAAATTTTTTGGGCTTGCTAAATTTTCTTTTATAGATTAGATCCATAAATTCTTTTTATGGCCTTTTAAAGTGCCAATAATATTGTTGGGCTTTTTTTTCTGTTGGGTTTTTTTTTTCGGCTTGAAATTAGAACAAATAAATTTTTTTTATTATTTGAGGGTGTTCCTAATTTTTTTTAAAGGGTAAACAAATAAAAAAAATTTAATTATATATATATATATATATTTTTTTTTTCAGTTCAGGGTGTTCCTGGGAACCCCTTGAGCTTAACATGGCGCCACCACTGCATTGATACACCCAATTTTATGCAGGGCAAAGTGTCTAAAATTTTTCTTCCATTTTTGTCCAAGTTTAGATAAGTTTGGGGGCAAGTTTGTGTTGTACCATACAAATGCTTGTCTAGTCAAAGAATTGGGAAATTTTCTTTGTTCACAAAATCCATAATTCAACAACTCCGCAAACTGGAGTGTTAAACCATGAAATGTGTTCCATTTCATTGTACCATTGTCACCAGAAACAAATGGAGATATATGATATTTTGAACCTCTAGGCTATTCTACTTCCTAATCAACCCACTCAGGATACGGTTGCATATAACGTACCTAGTTGCTCTATGTATCTTAGGCCACAAGCATGCTCAATTAAGCCTAGCAACTGTTCATGTATTGCTTGACCTTAAGGGGATAATTAAGAGGTTTGGCATGTTCATGTGGGAGATGGACAATCGTATGGTAATCCTTGTCCTTGCGGAACACTCTTAGGGCATATGGGGGTCAAGAGACACTGGGATTTTCCTGAAATCAAGACAGAAGTGCATCCCCTCCTTGTGGTTCACGACTTACCCTTGCATTTTTGTAGCCATTCCTTGCATTCTCATAGCCATTTGGGAAAAGTTTTGTTGTATAATGGGTTATGTGGTAGCAAAAAGAAAGCAACATGTGTTCAAGGGTCATGTGTCATGTCTAAAGCACATGATTAGGGCCCTTGAATACATGTTGCTTTCTTTTTGCTATCACATAACCCATTATGCAGTAAAACTTTTCCCTTTCACTTATTTTCGTGGTTCTTCCATTTATTATCATGGCCGTTCCCTTTAAGACCTCCACTAGACTTGTTTTATGTTGCACTTGTGGTGGCATATAGGGAACTTCGTTGTGAGAAGTCTCATTCCTAGGAGTTTCTTTTGCTATCTTATTTTGGGAAAAATATACTGTTTCGGGATATATATCTTCTTTCTTACAGCAGATGAGTCCCACTAATAAGTGGGATTCATCTACTATGGATGAGAAGATGCATATACAATATACCTTTTCCTTATTTCAAGAAATCCCAAGGTATCTTAATGGGCTTTCCTACCCCTCATACGTGAAAGGAGCACTTCAATGATTTTGTGCAATACTTTTTCAAAAGCCCCTCGTAAAGTCATTTTTAGCTCTTCATCCGCTTTACCTATCATTTGTTTTATGGCATGGTCTAGAGCACCTATTCTAATTTATTGGCCAATGTTCCCAAGAGTGGCATTGGTTTATAACAAAACTTTAAGTTAGTGCTCTTGTTGGGTATGAGCTCGTGTCTTCTATATTTTCCATACTCCTAGTTGTTAATGGCATTTCTCCCACTGTGGTTGCCAATTTGTTTTGTTTGTGTTTATATTAATTTTTACATATCTTTTTTTTTTTTTTGAGAGAGTTTCAACCTATAGTGTCCGCTCCTGATGATAGCTCTTTATTATCAGACCAAAATGCTAATTGGTTTTTGGTGTAGACGGAGAATGAATCCCGGATCTCTTATTCCACTATTAGAAATTTTACCAATTGAGTTAACTGGAACCTACAATTTTCGCATATCGATGTAAGTAGAGTTGTATCAATGTGATTGCCAATCTATTGAGGACCTCTCTCAAGCATTAATGACCTTTTATGAAGATCATATTCTTGTGATTTTACTTATGAGAGGATGTGATTTGGTAATACCTCAATTATGGAGACTTTTAATCTATCAACACTGATGTTGGTGACCTACACTAAATCGACTATCGAGGTAAACAAATAATACTTCATAAACATGAAAGATTAATGTTTACAAGAGGACTACTTGCATGGACGTTTTACAATGAGTTTGCGAGTTGAAACTCGAAAGCCAATAATATAATAAGAAAGCAGTCCATGTTGTATTATTTTATTTTTATTTTTATAGAGTTTTAACTTTTGATGTAAACTTTTGATGACTATGCTTATTATTACTAGATCAAGATTCCAATCGATTTTTAGTGTAGGCGGGGATTGAAACTCAGATTTTTTATTTAATTATTAGATATTTTACCATTAGTTTGTTACATGAGTTGTTATTCTCTATTTGTACTTGAGATCTATGACAGTTATTATCAATAATTGACAGTTTCTTCTCTCTGTGTCATCATTTCCTCGCACTTTGATGGAATTTGTTATCGATTTCAAGTGTTGCTTGAAATTTGGTAACTAACATCATTCCTTTATCGTTATATTTAAATTGTATTTCCAGGGTATTGAAGTTAATGTAATTGTTTGTAAATAATAGATTAGTTCAATATTTCCTTGCACTCTGATGGCAGTTGTTATCAATTTCAGGTGTTGCTTGAAACTTGGTAACTGTCATCATCCCTTTATTAATACATTTTAATTGTATTTCCAGAGTATTGAAGTTAATGTAATTGTTGGTAAATAATAGATTAGTTCATCATTTCCGTACTTTGATGGCAATTGTTATTGATTTCAGGTATTGCTTGAAACTTGGTAACTGTCATCATTTCTTTATAGATACATTTAATTGTATTACCAAAGTATTGAAGTTAATGTAAATTGCCTGTAAATAATAAATTAGTTTTTTTTTTTTTTGGGGAGCCAAATAATAAATTAGTTAAAGTAATAAAAGTGAATTTTTTTAGTTCAATTTTTTTTTTAGTAAAACTAAAATTGCATTGAGTCTGATACTAATGCTCTAAATATTATACGAATACCACTGTAGTAAAGCTTAACCGGTATGAATTTAGTAGGTGCATGAAGACTAAAGAGAGAAGATATCATCAAATGAAAGAAAAGCAAAAAAGGCGGCTAGCCAAAAATTCAACCATCTCGATTCAAAGCTTTTAGAAAACAAGTTTCTCAACAACAAGAAAGCGGTTTTTTTCCACCTCAAGTGAAATGTGCTTACCAAACTATTAAGACTTGTTTCCATTAGCAAAGGAATCTAGAAACATATTAAAATAATATACTATTAAAAACAAATATATGATTATTTTAAGTTAAAGTTTATCTCCTAGCTATCTTAATTTAAATATAAATTCCATATCGCATTTTTCCCAATTTGAACCAGTACTATCGTAAAGTTATCAAAATTTTAACCTCTAATGGAAAATAATTATTAATTAAAAACAAAACATTCTCATATTCACTTCTCAATAATTAATATAAAGTATGTTATTGCTAAAAATAATAGCAAAAAGAACTTCTTTAAAGGTAGATTATTCTATTCATACATTCAAATTAAAGAAAAGACTTTAATTTTGGCAAAGTCTCTCATTGTTTTATATAAACCATAAGACTTACTATTAACGTTAAAAAACTTTTTTTGTAAAAAGAAAATAGTCCCAAAGTGACAAAACAATTCCAATTACCTAAGACTTTTTAACCTTTTAACGTTCAAAAACCCAAAACAAAGTACTTTCGTTTATTCCGAACCAATCACAGTGATCGAACTTGCTTCAATACCAAACCCAGAAAAAGAAAAGAGATCAAAATCGACCAATGATAGCAAACCACCACAGCAAACCCACAGAGCAACCGTGTAAGCCACCACAGGCTAACATTGCTTAATCTCTTTTGCCTCTGTTTTTTGGCTAGTTTACGCTACGCTTTATGTTTCTTTCAAACCTCTCCCTGTTCCCTGACAACCTTGTACTTAGACGCTATCTAATCAACAATTAATATTCTCAATTAATTTCAAAATCAAAGAAAAAAATGATTATATTTTTTTTGAAGCAATAATATTATAATAATCAAAATCTTGCATTAAATACAAATCATTCTCTTCTTGTATTCTCTTTTATCTCTCTCTCTCTCTCTCTCTCTCTAATAATTCATCAATTCGGGTCGAATACTAGAAGATCCGTTGTTTTTGTATTCGGAGCTCGGTTCCGGGTTCGGATTCTAGGGTTTGTATTTGGAATTTCGAGAATGGCTCAGGGAACAGGGAGGGGCAGAGTGGTCGGAGACTACTTGGTGGGTCGGCAAATCGGGTCCGGGTCGTTCTCGGTGGTGTGGCACGCGAGGCACCGAGTTCATGGAACCGAGGTGGCGATCAAGGAAATCGCTACGGGTCGACTCAACAAGAAATTACAAGAGTCTCTCATGTCGGAGATCTTCATCCTCAAGCGGATTAACCACTCTAATATTATTCGCTTGCACGATATCATTGAGGTTCGTTGATTTTTTTTTTTCTTTTTTGTTGCGTACTGTTTGGTTGGTGAGAAAATTGAGGAAAGTAGTGGAAAAAGAATTTTGAAGTTTGCTATCGTTTAGTTAAGAAGCAATAAACTTTAAAGCGCTTTTTTATTTGCAGAAACCTTTGGTTTTGTTCGTTTCGATGGGAATTTATGTGAGGATTTTTTTTATAGGTATAGTTGACGTGTTGGAAATAGTTTTGAAGGGAAAAGATTTTCCACAGGGTTTTTGTTTGTTTGTTTTTGTTTTTGTTGTTGTTAATCTAATGAATGAATTGGACAGAAATATAGCTCTGTGTACTTGCTTAGAAGTTGAGGAAATTAGAGGAAAAAGTCAAAAAAATATGAAAATAAAATTTCAATGTTTATACTTGAGAAGACTGTTCATGGGTAATGCAGCCTTTTGGTTTATTTGACTTGATAATTTTATATGTGGGAAAGCAAAACAAATGGATATTATTTATTTTTGTTTGTTTGTTTATTTATTTTCTGGGTTCGGTTTCCTTAGTTTTTGTTATCAACCAAACTACACATACAAAAGTCCCAATACAGAAGAGCTGGGAAAACAATGGATTATTAAGAAAATTGCAATCGCCATGTGAAGCTCAAGTCTTGGCCTGATTGGGCTTGAGCTTAGTAATGGTCATTTTAGTTACGTTAATGGAGTCCATTTTATAAAGTACTGCAGTCTTAAATCACTTGGCCTGATTTTAAAATCTATCTGCAATTTAAAAAATTTGAAGGTATGTTCAGCTAGTAATGTCACCTATCTATAACAGGTTCAAAAACATTCAAAAAAAGGTTTTGTCTAATATTGCTTCATATAGGTTCCTGGGAAAATAAACCTTGTATTGGAGTACTGCAGAGGGGGTGATCTTTCCGTATACCTTCAACGCCATGGAAGAGTTCCAGAAGCCGTTGCAAAGCAATTCATGCTGCAGCTGGGTACGTCTTGAGCTTTCCTGGTTGTTTCTTCATTTCTATCTTTTGAATCTTCAATGAGTTGGTAATTCAGTGATATTGGAAGGTTGTGTATTTTACAGCTGCTGGTCTACAAATTCTTCGCGACAATAATCTTATACATCGGGATTTAAAGCCACAGGTTTGGTTGATTGTTTCCTGTTTAAGTTCCAATTCTAATTAATATGTGAAAATCTATATATTTCTCATTTCTCTAGACAGGAAGCAAGCTTATGCCAACAATTTTTTTCCCTTTTTTTAAAAATACTTCTTAAAGCCATGAACAACCAAAACTTGTATGTGCGTAATGGTTTAGTTTAGTTGAGTATATCGTTCAACAGCATCGTAGAAAGCTTGGAAATTGCCAAATGGATGGATTACATGTGCTCTAGTTTATATGAATAATAATTAATTAGGGTAGTATAATGTTCAATTTATAAAAGAATTGTTTGATATGTAGTAATATTGTCATTGCAGACAGTTTTATTGGCATTTCAATCCATTTGTAATGTGTATCATTTGTGGAACAGAATCTCCTTCTTTCTACAAACAACAACAATTCAACTTTGAAGATTGCAGATTTTGGATTTGCAAGGTAAAATCAACGTTATTTTCCTTCTTGGGAGGTAGCCTTTCAGTATTATTGTTGTCATTATTATCTTTTTGAAGTGATAAATTCAGTCATGCTATCGTACTGCACTTTGCCATTATGAATCCTTGAATTGCGATCCATGCAAATATGATATAATGCAGCAGCCCAGGCTAGCTTCTCAATCAACTTCTGAAAACTCTTCCAAGTCTTCTATTGAAAAAGCACTTTTAGAACCATTTGCCAGCTCCTATGAGAAAAGGAACGCTAAAAATAAAGGTGCTCATTAGACTCAATCTCGCCTCTACAGTAAACACACATCAAATGACCCTTGATTCGCCAATTAGCAAGTATTTTCTTTCTTGTATACTTATTCCTCAAAAGCAAGCCAACAAATGAATGCATGCTTAGGATTTAGATAGGAACAGCATTAGGAAACCACACAATTCTCCACCAGGTGACATAAGGCTTGTTGTCGCAAATTGCATTCCAGGTATTTCTACAATTAAAGATTTTATTGGCAGCCATTAGCCACTCAACATGATCATCCCTATGCAATGGCACCTCATGAAGCCTCCCTTGAACCAAAGCCAATTCATAAGACCTACTTTTGAGCGAAGTTTTTTTTCTTCTCCCTTTTTCCATGGATTTTTTTTTTTTTTTTTGCCAATAAGAGTATGCTTATACCTAAAATTCTCTTTATTATGTCCAAAAAACCCACAAGTTTTTTTAAAGTAACACTGGAAGTTCATAATATTGTGCCTAATGTCCCCTAGCTTTAGGTGCCTTCCTTGCTTAGACTTAGAGCTTTTGTTGGCACTCTAGTTTCTGGTGGTCAGGGAATGCTCCTAAAATTTGATGTACTAATTAGATCTTATTTTAACCATCTGGAACCCTTTTCCTTTTAGATAAATACCATTGGATTGAACTTGTGACCTCACCTCTCCATTCCCTTTTGGGGCAGAGGCAATGCCACTTGGTCCAAGGATTTTTTTTCCCCCCTGATTAAGCACATGCTTGTTTCCTATACCCTTTGATTCACCTTGGGAGTACATGTGTTGACAAGACATGACATTGGGAGGTTGTGGCATTCAAACACTTCATAATGTGGAATTTTTTGGAAAAAAAAAAAAATCAGTTGGATGTACCTTGCATCTGACTCGCAATTGAGGGGGTTTCCCCTAGATCATCTCTCTTAAACTTTTCAATGTTCAGACATTTCAGTTTTCCTTTTGTAGATCTCTGCAACCTAGAGGCCTTGCAGAAACCTTGTGTGGTTCGCCTCTTTACATGGCACCCGAGATAATGCAACTTCAGAAGTATGATGCAAAGGTGACTTTCGCTCTTGTCATTTTTTTTAGTTACTCATATGATTTCACGACTTCTTCTCATTAACGTTGAACTGAATACGCAGGCAGATCTCTGGAGCGTTGGTGCAATTTTATTTCAGCTTGTTACTGGAAAAACTCCATTTACTGGAAACAATCAAATACAGGTTTGATTAGCTTTTCTTTTTTACTTACTTAAATCGGTTTCACATGGTGTGCAGTATTCTTACCTTATTGCTTTTAGTTTCAGTAGTAGTCCTTAAGTTTGGTTAAACTAGTCTTCATGCCTTTAGGATTTTCTTAATCCAACTGACTTCAATATTGTGTGCTGTGCAGTTGCTGCAGAACATTATGAGATCAACTGAATTGCATTTCCCCCTAGATATCACGGATCTGAGTTCGGACTGCAAAGATTTGTGCCAGAAATTGCTGCGACGTAATCCAGGTATTTCAGATGATGTGTGTGTGTGTGAGATACCTAAGTAGGCCCAAGAGCAAACAGGCTATATCAGATGCTAAAGTTTGTATGCTTTTCAATAATTAGTATGTTGTCAAATGCATCAACTTTATATTTACTTGTCCAAAGAATTTTTTTTTTTTTTTGTATATTAGCAAATGGCCTAGAGGTGTGTGAGTGATAGAATTACTAACTCAATTGAGGGTTTCCTTCAAATTCTTTCAAGTATCAATCAAGTTATAATAATTGCCCAAGTTTTATTAAGAACCAGGCATTACAGGAACTTAATTATGTGCCATAATTGCTATACCTTGATGTCAACTATATATGCATTGTTTGCCAATAAATATAGGACCTTCTTCACATCAATGCAGTTGGGCTTGGGCCAACAAATCTGCCTTGACGTTAAATTGAGTTCAACTTAATTGCATTGACAATAATTGAGGATTGCATGTATTCATTATTCCTGCTGATGCAGACTGGATGAGGCATGTGACTGCTAATATGGGTGGTTTTATGACATTTAGATTCATAACTAGCCTTCATTCTACATGTTTTTGATGCATAGAAAGCATGGATTGCTTGAGACAAATGAGCTAAGAAACAATAAATAAGAGCCCTAGGAATCTTGCCATATCTTCCCACTGATATGTGAGAGCCATAGGAAATTTGGTCTTATCTTCCAATGGATTATGAATTCTAATATGAAATTCCACTCTTAATTCTAATCCTGTTTTTTATTATTGTAATTTTCAGTTGAACGACTAACATTTGAAGAGTTTTTTAATCACCCATTTCTTTCTCAGAAGCAACCAGCTGAATCACTGAGGTAAACAATACAAAGTGTTTTGGTTTTGTGGTTTTGTCTCACTGTATTTATCAGTCTTGAAAATAATAAAAATTGCCTGTTTCATGCTGAAGTAGGAGGTCTTCAAGACTACTGGATGAATTTCGTTTGCCTGAATGTAATCCTGTGAGGAATATGGAGGAAAGTTCTCAAGATGATTGTCTTCCTTTCTTTTTAGATGATGATTCTAGTGGTGCAGAGGGGAGCCCTTCCTTTTTAAAAGGGAGGCCCTCAATGAAGTCTACTTATGGATTTTCTCTTGATACAAAAGTTGATAAAAGGGAAGCAGCATCAACAACTTCTAATAACATTATTCTTACTTCCAGACATGGTAATTCCACAGATAAATTGGAAAGTACTAGTCCTAAGTTAGACAGCCATAGACCACCCTCAAACAGAAATTTAATTGATCCTGTAAAGCCTATGGACCAGAGATCATTTAACACTAGATCAAGAGGTACCAAATCCCAACATGTTTTTGTTTTCCTTTCATGACACCATATGATTTATCTGGATCCAGCATATGTTAGTAAGACATGGATTTTCATATTTTGTTGTCTTATTTTCATAGTTTCTGCGGTCATGGAGTCGCTAGAGTCAATTGATCAAGATTATGTTCTCGTGTCTGGACCTCCAATGGATGTGTCATCTTCCTCAGCAAGTGCTTCCAAGCCAAGCCATTCTCCATACAAGTCAGGGTCTCCTCCCCAAGCATTTGTTAATAGGACTGACACATCAAGTGCTCCAATGCCAATCAATGGCACAGCTACCAGTAACCCGTATCGCATTGAAAGCTTGGAAAATCAGAGCTCTGCTCCAGGGACTTCACAAGGATCAATGTCTATAGGAGATGCTTTAGAGCAGCCATCAACTCACTGCATGATGAGGATTAAATCATTACAACAGTGCGCATCTGCCATTACAGAATTAGAAAATGAAAAGGTAGGTCATAGCATTCCCATTTATGAAATTAATCTTGTTTCTTTAGTATTCCTTCCACAAACCAGTAGGGAAGTTAAAAAGTGCATTTTGTGGAGAAATCAGAGTAGTAAATAATAAAATGGTCCCCTGCCCCTCACCACACAGCCAATGAATTTAATGATACATGGTCTCTCAGTAGCACCTCACATGATATATGGTCTCATGGTGGCATGGGCCTATGTCTGGCCCATTTACTAAGACTAGTTTAGTGGTTTCAATCTATTCCTTTGATAGAACTTGATTTCTCTCAATGTCAGCTATACGCTTAATTCATTTAGTATTTCTAGGACAGGGGTTGACCAGCTGACACAGAGGGTGGGATCTAGCTTGTATGACAGTGGGTATTAATTCTCAGATGCAAATTCATCTGTATTAAGTGATTTTAACAAACCACATATTTTCATATAGGTGGAGTGCCCCACCCCCTGCCCGCCAAAAATCCCCTTATACTTTAATTAATGTTTTTTATCTCTCTTTTTTTGTGTGTGTGTGTGTGTGTGTGCGCGCGCGTGTGTGCGTGTGTATAGCTTCATTGAAAATAGTAGAAAGGAAATCTTTCCTATTTTATTGATGCTTTTTGAGGTTTAAAAGTTATATATATATATATATATATATATATATATATTAAAAAGGAAAATAAAGAAAGCAACAATTCAATTGAAGAGAAACAATTTAGTTACCTTTAGAAGGTGTTAAAACCTCAAATTTTGTATGTAATTATTTATTATTTATCTTAGAAATGAGAGTATAAGTAATAAAATTTGGAAATAAATATAAATAAACTCTATAATTTGATACAGTTTTCAAGTTAAACTCCAAGGTTTTAGATGCACAAAGGGTTATTATATGATTTCAATTTTTTTATAATTTAATCATTTTACAAGTTTAACAAAAACCAAACATAAGCTGTACTTGAGGTCTTTTAATTAATAAAAATCATTGCATGAGAATTTATGTGGAATTTTCACTATAAAAAAATCACAGCACAACTTATTCATGCATATTTTAAAAAAACCCCAAATAAACACAATATCATGGATATGCCATCTTTTATGAGTAAACATACTCTGTTTTTTTATAAGTAAGAAAACTTTTATTGAAAAAAAGAAAGACTACTTCATGCAATATGAGGCACGAAGTAGCCAAAAGAATTACAAACAACAAAAATTTATGTACAAGAAAAAAGAGAATCTATAAACATTGGAATGGAATTACTTGAAGTGAGTCCCCAAGCATAAGACCAATAAAACAAAGTTCCTACAAACGAGGCTATGAGCTGGACCCCTGAACTCCCCAAGTCTTCAAATATATGATTATTACGCTCCCTTCAAATGTTCCACATCACGCACAAAATTGTAAATATACTGCTTATTACCCATTTAAGTTGTATTTTATTGTCTAGATTGATATTAAGTATTATATATGTAATGTGTTTGCATTGTGCGTGTGCATAATGTGTGTATCTACATATATCCGTTGGTGTATGGAGACAAATGTATGTTAGTTATAAATTTTGCCCCCATGAAGTCAAATCCTGGATCCGCCAATCATACTTAAATATACTTGGATGGTTAATTCATGGTAAACTTTTTCTTTTGTTCCCTCAATACATGGTTGTAACCTGATAAATATCATATATCCTTTGACTATTGTTTTGAGGGTATAATTAGGTGGTGGGACTAACTTAATCTTGTTCCCTCATTCTGTTTGTGCCTCATGCTGCTAGCGTGACTCTCCTTCTGACATGCCTTACAGCACCACACTTTTTTTTTGGGGGTTTCTTCTGCTCAGGCTTTAATGAACTTTTATGTCTTCAAATTATAACAATATTTGTTTTTCAAAAAGATTGAGACAGGCAGGCAACTAGAAGCATTCTCAATACAACTTGTAATTCTTGCAATTTGGAAGCAAGCGTTGCATATATGCCATACACAAGCTGCCTCAGCTATGGAAGGAAGTCCAAGCCAAGAGAGTACACGATTTAAAAGGAGCACCAGCAAGAAGTATGATAGTCCTGATGCAGAAGAACGTCTTTCAGTTGGCAGCACTCAATTGCCGGAGGATATTGCCTCTGAGATTGAGAGAGAATTTCTCCTGGAAGTTGAACATGCTGAAGAACTTGCTAAGGTCATTAAGCCTGGTATGACTTGATCCTTGGACTTATCTTAGAGCTTTCACATCAACTTGTGCAAAATTTACTGTCTATTTTAGCATAAAAACTTACTTTTTCTATTTTATCTATTCACTTTTCAAAACACCTCACCTTAGATTATCTATGTTATATTACGTTTCATTAAAATATCAAAATTTTTTGATTTTTTTCTCTTTCTTCACAAGCATAACAACCACTATCCACCCTCTTCCTTCATCATTTGGATACGTTAAGAAAGAAAAAATACAAAATGAATAGTATCAGTGTAAATTTACACAATTACTGTAGCAAACTTGTAAATCTACACAATTATACATTGATTGATGTGAGTCATTTTTAGGAAAAACTCTAATATTTACACATTTTTCTATTAGATTCCCACTGATGTTAGTGATCTTATGATGCATAAAGTTTTTGTGTCTCCATATATCATCAGCGATTCAGCATCAGTGTATCAAGTGTTTGTAGCCTGTAAGATAATATGTTTTTCACTTTTGCTCTTATCCTTTTATCAAATCCATTTCATTGATGCCTAAATTTTTACAATAGTTCTTTTACCATTTTATTTGATGACTTTCTGAATTTCAAATTGTTATCTGGGTGTTGTGAAGACTAAAACTGTCATATATACATACACACATTATATTATGTCAGAACTCCGCACTTAAGCATGTTTGGGCGAGAGTAGTTCTTGGATCGGTGACCTCCTGGGAAGTCCCCATGTTGCATCCCTTTTTTTTTACTTATCAAAAATATGTGTATGCCATGTTAATGGCTTTTATTGTTTAATGTACCTACAACTTATTGGGACCAGGGTCCTATGAGCTAGTGGTTGTAAGTGCAGCATGCCTCAAATGGTGCTTTTCGTTTGGGCCTTAAGATCAATATTGGTGCACATATATGGTATGGGGAGCTTTCTCTGTCATATATCATTTCCATGTCAGGGATTCTGGGTGCTTCTATTCATCTATTTTGTCTATGTTACAAATATGTAAAGAAGGAAGCTTTTTACTTATCAAAAAAAAAAAAAAAAAAAAAGAAGGAAGCTTTTGTGGTTTCATTCGAAACTGTGTAATGTTTCTACGTGTCATGATCCAGGCAATACAGAGATGCCAGATGCAATGGAGACAATATTCCAAGCTGCCCTTGCTTTTGGGAGGCGTGGCGGCGTGAGTATACTCTCTCTCTCTCTCTTGCTTAGAAGATTTACTTTTCTTTTTCCTGCATTTGGTTCTAGTTAACACGCACTAACTAGTTGGCAAGGCAAGTTCTTATGTTTATGCATTGTATTCATGCTTGTAGAACTCTTAGGTCAAATTACTGAGTAGGGTTCAGCAGTTTATTCTGTTTAGACAATCTACAGCCCCTACAAGAGCTATGCGTCTGAAGTGAGTAGCTCCCCCCAAAAAAAAAAAAAAAAAAAAAAGTACTAAGAAAATTTATTAAAAAGAAAATGACTCCTCCACTACAGAAGAAGCGTACTGGAAATGCAGTAAGGTTTCAATTTACAAGTGTGCAAGAATTTTAAAAGAGTGGAGCTCAAATGTCCTGGGTTATATTCATTTATTCAAACAAGGACCTCAAGACAATCATCTTAAGCTCCATCGTCTTTTGTTTAAGACCTTAAAAAAAAATTAATAGGAAATTCTGTATCTTGTTTGCAATGTTAGACCAATTATCTGTTGAATGTCCTAGTTGTGTCCATTCAAAGTCATGCTCCATCAAATGTAACATGTAATAAGCTCAAAATTACTTTGTATAATTGATGCAGAAGCACTAGAAAAATTATATTTTATTTTAGTCTTATTTAATTTTGGAAGTCAATTGAGTTGAAACTTTTTCCAATGGCTTTGTGTTGATTCCAACCAATCCTAGGTGTTGATTCCTCGGTTTCTACTTCGCTTGGTGCTGATTTGAAGGAAACCTAGGTGTTGATTCCTAGGTTATTTTAATATTATTTTTCTTTGAATTTGGTGTTGCATCAAGTTTTGGTTTTGTCCTACATCAATGATGCTGTGGAGAAAAGCAGGGGTAGAAATACAAAATGGAATGCATTCACTTTTACATGGTATTGCTTCGAGTCCCTTATATATAAATAAATATATATATATATATATATATATTTGTTTGATAGGTAATTACACGCACACGCCCAATGGGATTTGGTGCTTGACTCTTGAGCTCACCCTCCACTTAGCACATGCAAGGGAAGGAGGTGTTAGCTAAGCTAGACCTCATTACTTACCTTTTTTCTCTTTTGATAATTCAATAGTTGGGAGGGAGGGGGGTTTCACCCCTGGATGGCTCCGTTGGAAGGCTCTTGGCCCTCACCCTTAGAATTATTGTCTTATGTAAATAATCAAGGTAATGAAACAATGATCTCAAATCTAACTTCAAGGGTAAACATGAAGCTGAGATCTGTCTGTGTACTATGAATAGCAGATGACAGGAATATTAAATATAGTCTTGAGAAAACATTTAAAGTTCATAACATGTTACCATCCAAAATTTTCACTATTATTGAGTAATAGATTGACTTATAAAAAAATAAAAATAAAAGAAAGTGGGTGATAGAAAATGTTTTCTTTAGCTACTCACTGAGGATTGTTGTCTCATATGTTTGGTAGGTTGAGGAGCTCATGGGTGATATGGAAAAAGCAGCAGCATTGTATTCAAAAGCTGTGCGTTTGTTAGTTTTCCTTCTAGTGGAAGCACCATCCCTCATTCTCAATCCACCGTTCTCTCTCACAAACTCAGACCGGTATAGGCTTAGAACTTACATTGATGTCATTAATAACAGGCAAGGTTATTCAAGGTCCCAGCGGATGGCTCTTCTGAACACCCCCTTAGAAACAAGTCAAGTTTAGGTACCATTTCTTGATTACTCGTTTCGTGTTACTCTGTAAAATTATTTGTTTGTACAGTTATTCTTTGAGTGACTGGGGGAGTTGGGATGTTGAAAGAGTTGACCTGTACTGGGATAGGCTGTTGTAATATTACATTTTTGTGATTCAAAGAATGGTGAAATGTGCATTCGTTCTACATTCAATGCACTCTCTGTTCAGATTATTGGTGCAGTAGTTATCATATCTAGAGCTCACCATCTTACAGTTGATTCAGTCGTAGCTCGTAAGTCGTAACTTCTGATCTGTTGAACTGGAAAATGCATACAAGTTTGAAATTTTGTTAGTGCAATATGGGCTTTTTTTTTTTTTTTTTTTTTGAGAAAGGATATGGGCTGTGTTTTGAAATGAGATATTCTGACTTGTATTTTTAAGTTTATTAGCTTTGCCTAAACTTTGTTACTGTTAATGATGGGCAAAAATATAATTTTAACGGTGGCCCTGATTAGAATTAATAACAAATTATCACTTAAGATTTATTGTGAAAATGTTGTAAATGTAACATTTTTCTCTCTCACAACATTTTCACAATAAATTTTAAGTGATAAGTTATTGATTTTTAGTCACAAAGGTAGTTGTGGTCAATGGCTACAAGTCTACTCAATATGTTTCTATTGAAGGTGAATTTTGAGAAATCTACAGTTGGATTACATTTTCTTCTTATCTTTTTTATGCTTGTAAATTTTCTAGAAGATCAAAAGTTAATAACTATCATTATCTAGCATTTAAATTTTAAGTTTTTGTAATTGAAAATTATGCAATAAAAGTAAGTTTATAGATCGAATAATAAATAACAATTGATTGGCACAAAATTTGAAATGTGTGTTAAGAACATAGAACATGTTTTATTTTTTTGCTGCAAATAAAGTGTGTTAAGAATATAAATAACAAGTAATTTAATAGTTAGATTTTTAAAATAGGTAATGTTAATTTTTTTTAATGAGAGTTATAGCCATTAATTACAATTAAGTACGTAACAAATGACATACTTATAACTTATCTAAGATTCTAAATGATTTTTATTTTTATTTTTATACACTCAAAGTAATCTAACTGCTTCGGAATAGTGTCAATGCCCTGACATGTATTGTATTAGTGTGTTGCGTGTAAAAATACAAACAACCAAAAGCTTCCCGTATAGCTAATTGTCCAAACCAAACAGACCGGGCCTCAAACAGGCCAGGCCCAGATTAGCCCAATCTGGAGTGATTACTTTATGCCGCAGAAGCACAGAGCCTAACTCCCGCTGATACCAAGAAGAATTTCTTAGAATTGCTAGGGAGGATGAAGAAACTAGTGAGGAAGTCCAAAGATTTGATGACGCCTTAGATCTGCATAATCTTTTCCAGCTTCCTTAATGCTTGCTTGTGTCCCTAAGGAGGAACAAGTTTTGATGATTATGAAGAATTTACTTACTGTATATACCATAAACACTTATTAGCTGGGTATTACCCCTATTTTAGAGCATTTATTAATGCTGGTACACAGATTGATGATGTTATTGCCATCGTCACTTTGAAAAATGAAGAAGCTCCAAAGAACAATTCTTTTAAGGATACACATTTTGTCACACCCTTTATCATAACTTATACATTTGTCAACATGTAATTATAGTAAGTCACTTACATATAGGACCATCATTGGTACTTGATAAAAAGTAATTCAATCACCACTTGACACGTGTACAAGTTATAATAAAGTGTTACTAGAATTTTTGTCCTAAGAATAGGAAATTATCCACGGCAAGTTTGAATACCAAGGCCCCTCAAGGTGTCTAATATTGACAAACCTATACCTTAACAAATTCCCTACTCCACTCTCTTGAAAAGTCTTCACAAACTCTATATGACGTTAAGCAAGTGTTCTAGAAAGTACAAGCTATAGTTTTCCTTAATCCACTTGAGCTTAAATTGATTTCAAACCCAACCCTACTTCGGTGAAATATGACCTAAAAGTGTGACTATATCACCAGGGACCCATCCATCCCACATATTGTTGTCTAGCCTTAAAAAACACCTCCACCCAACCAACCAAACATTGCCACCAACCCCTTGCCTAAACTCAATCACCGTAATCCTCAACATGTTATTGTTATCACCCTAAACTACCTTAGAGGAAGTTTAAATAAGATAAGCAGTCAACTTGATTTGGTAGATGTCATCATGGGTATAGTGTGGAATACAACATTTAGCCTACTATAAATTCTCTTTAATGGATTCATTGTAAAGTATGAAAAATTATTAAGTACTCCCAGAGTACCATAAATGCGTACTCTTCGCACTCACATGAATTTAATTAGTGAGACCTACAATTATATGAGAGAGTAGAGTATGCATTTATGGTACTTTGAAAGTACTTAATAATTTTTTGTAAAATATAGAGCTTTATAGTGAGATATAGCCATCAATGTCTTTTTACTAGATGTAGGCTTCTAAGGATAAATGACATTAATTTCTCACTCTTTCCCTTCTCTTTCTTTATGTATTATTTATTTTATTTTTCATATTTTCTCATATACACTATCATCATATAATAATTAATTAATTATGTCCAACTTTTCAAATATGCTATTAGGATTATGTTTTTTTTTGGGGGGCCAATCTATGTAGTTAGAGAACCCTACCTCAATGCTGCGTAAACCCAACCCCTAATATAATTTGCTACACTTAATGAAGGCCATTATAAAGCTCTTTGAAGGGAACCTTTTTTTTTTTTTTTTGAGAGATAATTACAACAAGTTGTTAATTTCACAGCTCAAGCTTTTTCCCCCCCAAGCACTTTGTGCATGGGGAGGTGCCAATTCAGCTACAAGGCCTTTGACTTTTTTTTTTTTTTTTTTTTTGAGGAAATATTTGAAGGGAACTTTTTTTTTTTTGGAGAAGAATTTGAAGGGAACTTGGTTGGCCTATACTCCTTAAAAAATAAGACACTGAATCATGACCTAAAAGCAAAAATAAAAAGGTTTGATGCCATAATATTTGGTGCAAAATAAAACAGCGCATATATTCACATAAGAGGAAAATTGATGCCCCAAATTAACGAATATAGATTATAGAATATAAATTCATCGTCGAGAATAACCCAAAAAAAAAAAAAACATTTTATTGAATTACTTATTTTTATTGAATTACTTTGTTATTTCAATGTCCAAAACTCAATGCATCTCTTTATACGGTAAAACAAACATGGTAAAACTTTGTTGTTTCTGTAAAAATTAGCATCATATCATTCATATTTAATTACAATGTTTTCTTTTAAACAATGATATTACTAATTAAGGGTAAATTACAAAAACCTTCATTGAGATTTAGGAAAATGATATTCCACCCTAAAATTTAAGGGAATTGACACTTTCTTCCCTTGGGTCTTGAAGAAAATCAACGTATTAGTCATTTCATTAATAACAATAACATAATTTAAAAAAAATTTTTTTTTGATGTGGAATATTTCAAATTTTGAGTAGTGATTCTAGTGAAGTGTGTGTGGTACTGTAAGATTTGTAACGAAAAAAAGAGAATTACTGAGATAGCTGGATCTTTGGACCTCTTAGAGTTATTGGAAGTGTTTTAGTTTTTGGAAGTTTGGTGACAAAGAGCGGTAATGTTTAATCTAAAAAGCATTCACTAAGCATGATTAAGGTATGATTAATGGAATCTTTTCAAAAGATTTGAAATATTCTATTACTTCTATTAAAGGAATGACTAATATGTTAATTTCTTCTAAACCTTAAGAGATGAAAGTGTCATTTCTTTTAAGTTTATGTGGGACAATGTCATTTCCTAAAACTTTAAGGGAGGTTCTTACAATTTATTCAATTATTAACTCGTCTTTTAAGCAATTCCCATTTCTTTGAATCCTCCGAGCACAAAACAAAAAAGAGGACTTGGCATCTACTAACACAAGATGAGCAAAACAAACAACATTTATGACTCTGTGATTAGACGTGACATCTCAACTTGGGCAATAACAAATCTAGTGGATATTAACAAGGAACCTTATACTACTAATTATAGATAGTAAAGGACAAATTCTATTCCATGATACAAGTGTTTTATATATTTTGGTTGCATCAAGTAATTTTGATGATTTAGCTTGAGTTGCCAAAAGCAGGAGGTTCTCACCCACATGCTTGTAAATGTATTATTTTCGTAATCGTACTCACGTGCGATGACTGAATGAATAAACAGCATTACCTTTACTAACCCAAATATATATGGTGCCGCCACCCACCAATCGTCTTCAACGTCTCTATTATTTTTTCACTCTCTACCCTCAGTTTCACTCTGCCGAGTCTCCACATCCCTCACTTGTGCGCTAAAAGTCCATTCAAAGACCTCAACTTTCCTTTATTCCAAACAAGGTACACACTCTTTTTCCTCTCCTCTTAATGAATCCTTTGTGACTTTACTGATTTTGATCAGCTCGCTACTGTGTTTTTGTGTGTAATTACAGTGTGGTTTGTAGTTTTTTTTTTTTTTTTTTTTTTTGGGGGTGTGGGAATTGCTTAATAATTTGTCGAATTCTCTGAGTGTTTGTAATGGCTGGTGGGTCATCGAGTCTTGGGTTTTTGAGAAACGAGGTTGTTTTGGGGAAGATGTGGAGTCAGAGTGTGGTTGTAGAGAGTGTGACAGTCAGAAATGTGGTCAAGGTGGTGGATTTGCCAGTGTTGTGTAGAAAAAATAGGAGGGTTGTGGTGGCGAATGTTTCAAAATCAAACCCACTTGGTGAATCGCAGTCTCGTGTGGCCTCTGTTTCGGTTTCGAAAGAAGGAGGTAATAGTGATAGTGGTAGTGTTGTAGGGAAAGATAATAGGATTTTGGAAACTGGGTTTGAAGTAAAAGCTGATGATGATGGGAATGGTGGTGGGGATGTGCTGGGTGGAAGTGGAAATGGGAGCTTTAGCAGTGGTGGAGGAGGTGGTGGAGGTGGAGATGGTGGTGATGACAATGGGGATGACAAAGAAGAAGATGAGTTTGGGCCAATTTTGAAGTTTGAAGAGGTGATGAAGGAGACAGAGGCTAGAGGGGTTAGCCTTCCTTCGGATATGTTAGAGGCCGCGAAGAGCGTGGGGATTCGCAAATTGCTTCTTCTGAGATATTTGGATTCGCAGGTATGACTTTATTAAAGTTTCTGTTTTATCTTGTTTTTTTTAGTGTCTGTATCATTAATAAGTTTTTCCTCCAACCAGTGATTTTGTTAATTGAATTGTAGGGGTCAGTCTGGCCTCTGGGTTTTGCAATGAAGTCATGCTCTATGCTTCGGAATCGAATGTTGGCTGATCCATCCTTTCTTTTTAAGATTGGAACTGAGGTTTGTTAATCTTGTTTGGATATATATTCAATACGCATATTTGTGTAGAAATACAATTATGCTATATCTGCCTACTTTTATCTTGGAGTAGATAATGTCATCAACTCTGTTGCTCAGGGACTTAGTATTAGATCACTCATGCGTTAACTTGGTATGCACCATGCAATAAACTACCCAATTTGGTAAATTTTTATAAAGTATTGGAATACATAACCTGAAGTTTGCAAATTGTGAAAGCAGTTAATAAGGCATTTTTGCACTAGGCAAGTTAGATTGCCAAGTGCCCTTCCCATTTTATACAGGTTAAAGGCCCTTTGAAAGTTGTGGCCAAGTTCCTGTGTCGCTTGAATTGGTCATATGTGAGGGCCTCCATTTGTGTAATGTCTTAGAACAATGTTGATTTGGTTGTCATTCTTATATTTTTATGTATGAATCTTAACAACATTGATGTAATGTGATACAGATAGTCATTGATTCTTGTTGTGCTACGTTTGCGGAAGTTCAAAAAAGAGGCAAAGACTTTTGGGCAGAATTTGAGTTGTATGTTGCGGATCTGTTGGTTGGAGTGGTGGTTAACGTTGCTTTGGTTGGTATGTTGGCACCCTATGCTCGTATTGGGGGACCATCTATATCTAAGGGATTCCTTGGACGAATGCAGCATGCTTATGGAGCTCTTCCTAGCAGGTTATTAGCTCATGCCTAGGGTGTTTTTTTAAGCTCAGACAAAGAACAGTGTTCAACTATTTTCCTCGTAAAGAAATGTTTTCAACTTTCTTGTTCTAGATGTAGCCTTTGTAAAGTTGTGATTGAGCTTTCAATCACGCCTTTATCTTGCATTCTGAATAAATATTCGTACTTGTTCTGTCTCAGATACATATTCAACTTTAGAATCTAGGTATGATTTTAGTAAGGCTTTTAAGTAATCTTCTTGTGCAGTGTATTTGAAGCAGAAAGACCAGGATGTAGATTTACCATAAAGCAGAGAATTGGTACATATTTTTATAAGGTAAGTTATACATATCTGTTCTGAAACGTAGTGGAACTTCTGACAAAATATAATTGTTGATTAACCAATTCTGTTTCCAGGGTATTCTGTATGGAATAGTTGGCTTTGGATGTGGCATTATTGGCCAAGGGATTGCAAATTTGATCATGACTGCCAAGCGGTATACGTCCTATATACATCCGTCCTTTATGTCTGTCACATGCTAATTGCTACTCTTGCTCTTTTAGCAATTTTAAATAGTGGTTGGTATGTAGTCATTTTACTTTTTGTTCCCATCAATTATTTGAGAATCATTATATTCTTTGGGCATTTTCCACTTTTTGCTATGGTGCATTACTGATGCCATCATTCATATGGCAGTAACTAAGTCAGGAACCCAGTTGCAGTGCTTTTTGCTGCAAGTAATCCATGATAAGCCATATCATGCTGTCTTCCACTTAAGTGAAATGGAAGAACATGTTTGCTTTGCTTAGCCCATTTCTCTGTTCTCTGTCTTATGTGCAAGTTTATGTTTTTTAAGAAGCTATGCTTTCACTTTAGACTTCTATCTTGTGCAAATATTAATGACCGTGTGACTGGTAATAGTCCTGCTGGTAATTTTATTGTAAAGACTATTAATTTGTACAGGTTATATGCATTTGAAAGTTTTACTGGTTATAAGTATTCTCTGCAATGTGTAATGAAATATGTTTTAAGATGATAATATATAGGAATTGTTCTTAGAAACCATTTCTTCTTGAACTAAAAAGTGGATATGTAATGTATCCACTATTGTGTCTAATGTAATTCCTGTCCTGTGTTATGGATATTATATCTAAGGCTGTGATTAGGGTTGGATTGGATTGAATTGAATTGACTATTTTCTGTACCGTGCTTGGAAAATTCTTTGATTATATTAAATAGAGAAAATATCTTACTGAATTTTCTGCTAGTGGATTGTGGGCGGTGGTAAATATTGGAGTTGGAAGGGATTTCTTTAAAAAAAGAAAGTAATTATTGTTAGTTAACCATCACCAACAAGCATAAGTGCACAGCAGTTGGCCAATGATGGCAAATTCACATGGCTGGCAATTCTTTGCTGGCAGAAAGATTTAGCGATCAGCAGTAATCTTGAGATTGTTTGTGGTGACCTCAAGGTGGCCAAATTGCAACTTTTGGACAAACTGATAGGGTGACATATTATCCCTACCGGCTGTATACAATAATACCACTTCCATCCTTGTGTTTTATGTATGTCACATGGAAGATTAAAAATTCCAAAGGGATTAGTATATCCAATCCAATTGGTCATGCAAAATTAATAGATATGAATAGTTTTGTCCAATCCAACCTCTATCACGTCGCATCAAACACTGCCTGAGAACGATATCTTTTACAAGAAATAGCTAGTTAGTGGTTTTTTCCGAATGAAGTGACATTTCATCTTTTAGTGTATGTGGTTTTCTTTTCTTCTAGTGGAACATTCCCTCACCATAGTATTTCTCCATATGTCAGGAGTATAAAAAAATCAGAAGACGACATTCCTGTGCCACCACTTTTGAAGAGTGCTGCTCTGTGGGGTATGCCTTACTTCACTGTTTAGATTTGCTACAAGTTGTCAGGCTCATTTCCTTAAATATGATATTGATACAAGTTTTTGGTATCTCTGAGTTGGTACATATTTTATTGTTGTTACTAGTTCCTCATCAGTTTTGAGAATATCCAAAAGGTGTTGGTTTGGCATGTTTCCTTGATGTTTTACTAACTTTATTGTAGTTGTTCCTATTCTCTTTGAGTTTGTTTTCTCTTCCAATTTATAATAGCTCAAACTCTGGATTTGATGCTAATTGTATATATTGTGCAACATCTGAGTTAATGATGTGACTGCCATGTTGTGAATCTTGGAGCTGATTTGTCGCAAATTGATATTCCTGGTATTGGACATCTTGCTATGAGGTCAAAGACTCAAACTTTTTCTTCTAGACAAAACAAAGATAAAATTTAGAGATAGTGGGACTCTGGGAGGGCTCCTCTGAGGCTATAGTTGTAGATTTGCCTGCAGTCTGCACTGCACTGGAGCTGAGCTACTAAAAATTTCTGTCCAGCAGGGGTCTTCAGCTTATTTATGAACCATATTCAGTAATACGAGGATTGAGGAATTATGTAGGCATTTTATGATGGTAAAATGTACTCAAGTGTGCTTGACGTGGTATTCAATCTAGATTCCATTATCAGAATGCCTTAACTTTTACCTATAAAAAGAAAATGATAAGCTTCTATTCCCATTGAACTATTGCAACTTTACAGCAGGAGCACCACATACTTCTGGCAGTAGTCCTGCCATAGGTACTTACCATTGAATCGCACAGCTCTACACAGAGAGTATTGTTGCCAAATGGTGAACCAAGATCCATTGCACTGTTTGATAATTTCTTGTAGCTGGTGCAGTACTGGTGGAAAACTTGTGTTTGATGCAGCATGTTTTATTGCAGTTTTTGATGTTTCCTGATTTGCCACATATTCACCATTTTTGTCCAAGACAAAGATTGGGTCCAAAGTCCAAACATGTATGAAGCATCTTTTCCAACCCATTAGGCCATTTATATGGTGATTTATAAGACTATGCATGTGTATTATTTAAACAAGTCACATGACTTGTTAAAAAAGTCATGTGACTACAATTACACATAGATGGTCTCTTCAATCGCCACATATTGGGTTGAAGCAAGATAGCTCCAAACATGTTTGGAGCCAAACTTTTTCCTTTTGTCCATGTTTTTTGTTTCCTCTTTTGTAGTACAGACATGTTCTATGTTACCTACCTTGATTATTCCTTTCATATTGACTATTACTACATTTTGGTGCAGATTGCCTTTTTTATTCAAACTTATCTTCTAGCTCTGAGTGTTAACTAATTTTGAAATAGTTCTTTAGTTTTAGTTGCCATCTATATAGCCTGTGCTCTCGGCGATAACTTGAGGTTTAATTGTCATGCATCTACACTTTTGTGCTGATTGGTTATGGTTTTCTCTCCAATCTTGCAGGTGTATTTCTTGCAGTTTCTTCCAACACCCGTTATCAGATCATCAATGGACTGGAACGTCTGGTAGAAACATCTCCTATAGCAAAGCAGGTTCCACCTGTTGCAATGGCTTTCACAGTTGGTGTGCGATTCGCCAACAATGTATATGGTGGGATGCAATTTGTGGACTGGGCTAGATGGAGCGGGGTACAATAATAATTGTATGGCGTTTCAATTTTAAGTTGGAGTTGTTTTTTAGGGGGACTTAATTTTTTCACTTTATGTCTGGTACTCTGTATTCTATTGGATTTTTATTTTGTACCATTTCCAAATCTAGAAATGCTAGCAGAGGGCTGTTTTATCCTTGAAGTTTACATAAGCCCTAATGCAGTTTGACCTTTCAACCAATTGGCCGAGATTTGTATTATTGTTTTGTTATTTCTTCTCTCCTGGGACTAGAGGTCACCAATTAGTAAGATAGTGTACCCTGAGTTTCTTTTAAAGGAAGAAACTGAATTCTGATAATACCCAATCTTGTATATCTTCTACTAGGCTTTTAGTTTTTCTTTATCCGAGCCAGTTTGAATGGTTTGCAAGTCCTTAACATAATCATGACAAAGGGCCCAATAAATCCTTGAAGTCCACATTTTTGAGTCGCACTAGCCTGTTTGGGAGTAAAAAAAAAGGAGGGGGAGTAGAATAGAGGGAGGGAGAGTAATTTAATTACCTTGTTTGGAAGTTTTTTAAGGAAGGAGGGGGAGAGATTTGGAAGGGTTTGAAGGAGTTTCTATTACCTCTAACCTCTCATTTTTAATTCCTCCAAATTGGAGAGGTTTGGAGGGAGAGTAGAGTAGATAAGTTATTGGTCAAATGAATTCCTTAATTTACTCTTTCTAAATTAACAAAATTACCCTTTCTAAAGGGTTAATTACCCCCTTCTCCCTCTTTAATTTTAAAAACATCTAAACAATGTAGAGAAGAATCATTCTTCTCTACTCTCCTCCCTCTCTAAACTTCCAAACAAGCCATAAAGATGCAAAAGTACGAATTTCTTTTTGATGGGATGAAATTGATTATTAATCCTGAATCATTTGAAGGATAGCTAGGGTCTCATATTTAATAGACAAACACAAACTGCCCTGGTTATTCTTTAAACTCAAAAGACGTTGATCAGTCTTCGAGAAGTAGGAAAAGTAGTTGCAACTGATTGGTTCTAGATTTGGTCTTCTTACCACACATGATTGGGTAGATTATAGGACTCCTCCCACACCACGAAAAGCGAATAACACTCCTCTAGTCTACTGTTTGTGTTCCACTTTATCTTTCACAAATTGTGGTATATCATGTTTTTGATTAAAAAAAAAAAAAAAAAACTCTGGTTATGTTATAAAAAAAACTAAAATGAATATGTGGTAAGTTGTGACAGTGAAATATAGCTTGTATTACGGGTTTTAGTTCTCAAATGCAAATTCATCTGTATTATGTGATTTTAACAAACCGCATATTTTCATATAGGTGGAGTGGCCCCCAGCCCGCCCAATATCCTCTTATACTTTAATTAATATTTTTTTTTTGTTTTTTGTTTTTTTCTATATTTTTGTGCGCGTGTATAGCTTCATTGAAAGTAGTAGAAAGGAAATCTTTCCTATTTTCTTAATGCTTTTTGAGGTTTAAAAGTTAAATATATATATATATATATATATATATATATTCAATTGAAGAGAAAAAATTTAGTTACTTTTAAAAGGTGTTAAAACCTCAAATTTTGTATGTAATAATTTATTATGTTTCTTAAAAGTGAGTGTCTAAGTAAAAAAATTTGGAAATAAGCAAATATAAACTCTATAATTTATACAGTTTTCAAGTTAAACTCCAAAGTTTTAGACACACAAAAGGTTACTATATGATTTTAATTTTATATAAGTAAAACATTTTACAAGTTTAACAAAAACCAAACATAAGCTGTACTTGAGGTTTATTTAATTAATAAAAATCATCGCATGAGAATTTTATATAGAATTTTGACTATAAAAAAAATTGCAGCACAACTTATTCATTTATATTTTTAAAAAACCCTAAATAAACACAATATCATGGACATGCCATTTTTTATGAGTAAACATACCGTGTTTATTTTATAAGTAAGAAAAATTTTATTGAAAAAAGAAAGACTACTTCATGCAAAATGAGGCAGGAAGTAGCTATAAGGATTACAAACAACAAAAATTTATGTACAAGAAAAAAGAGAATCTATAAATATTGGAATGGAATCACTCGAAGTGAGTCCCTAAGCACAAGACCAATCAAACAAAATGCCTACAAACAAGACTATGAGTTGGACCCCTGAACTCCCCAAGTCCTTGAATATTCCATTATTACGCTCCCTTCAAATGTTCCACATCTAGCAGAAAATTGTAAACATACTGCTTACTCCCCATAGAAGTTGTATTTTATTGTCCATATTGATATTAAGTATTTTATGTCTTATAAAAAACAATATTTCATATATAATGCGTTTGCATTGTGCGTGTGCATAATGAGTGTGTGCGTGTGCATAATGAGTGTATCTATGTATATTTGTCGATGTATGGAGACTAATATATGTTAGTTATAAATTTTGCCCCATTAAGTGTTTGTTTGGCTCCAAATTAAAAAATCAGCTTATTTTACTATTCAGCTTATTTTTGTTATTATTCATGGCCCCACTGTACTTTTTTGTACTATTTATAGGTTCTATTGTACTATTTCAGCTAACTTTTACATTTATATACAGTACTTTCAACAACAAATTTTCAGTTTCAACAAAATAAGCGAATCCCAAATAGACCCTAAGTCAAATCCTAGATCCGCCAATCATACTTAAATAAACTTGATGGTTAATTCATGGTAAACTTTTTCTTTTGTTCCCTCAATACATGGTTGTAACTTGTAACCTGATAAATGTCATATGTCCTTTTGACTTTTGTTTTGAGAGTATAATTAGGTGGTGGGACTAAATTTCTGCCCTTTCAGTTCAACTTTTAGGACCAAAAAGAACGTTTGCCTTATTGAAATGCAAATTTATGTGTTTGGTAAGTCTTCCAAACGCGTGTTTGCTCAATAGACCTTGAGTAGGGATGACAATTTTTGCCCGACCTGTGAATACTCAGCCTAGCCTGACTTAAAACCCGGCCCGATTAAAAATAGGGTCGGGTTTGGGTTTAAAAAAAAACCTAAAGCAAGTCTAGGTCGGTTCTGGGTTTTTAAGAAAACCAAACTTGAACTTGGACCTGGCCCGACCCGGTTATATACATGTATAGTTACTAAAATACCCTCATATATATATATATATATATATAGTTATAACCCTAAAATACCTCACCTCACACTTACAATCTCTTCAGCCACCTCTCATCTCTTTCTCTTCAACTCACCACTCTGACTCACTCTCCTCTCCTACTCTCACTCACTCTCCTCTCATGTCTCACATCGTCGGCCATTGAATGTCAGCCGCCCCTCTCTCATGCTCTCAGCCTCTTGGTCTCACTCTCTTTACTGAAGAAGACGAAGACGAATATCTAAGATTCCCGCCGCAAAGCCTCTCCGATCTCACCCAGCTTCGTTCAATATTGCTCCCTATATTTGCTTTGCACCGAGTTTAGTGATAGCTGAAGCCAACGACCATAACCACGATGATTTATGGTAATGGTTTTTGATGTTCTTCTTCCATTTTTTCTTTATTTGATTAGTGGGTTTGGGGATTTGGATTCTCTTTGTTTAACCTGTGGGTTTAGGGATTTAGATTTGGTTGTTAAGATTTGATGTTCCTTGCATGTGCTTGTTTTAGATTTTGATTTCAAATGTATTTGGTTTCTGTGAATAGTTTGATTTCAAATGTCTTTGGTTTCTATGAATAGGAAATTTGAATGGGATGGTCTCTTTGTTTAACTTGTGGGTTTCTCAGGAAAACATAAATTTTTTTTTTGGTTGATTAGGCCACGGATTGGACCACTGTTAGGGTTGAAGATTGGGCCCTGAAGTGGCCTGGCTGGGCAGGGCCCTGTGAGGCGGGTCTGGGCCCTGGGAAAAAAAAAATCCGTTTAATAAACGAGCCGGGTCCGGGTATAAAAAAATCTGGCCCGTTTCCATTCCTAACCTTGAGAGTCGCAAATATGTCCCACAATGGCTTTGCATATTATCATTGGATTTTTGGACTGTTATATCAAAACAAGCTTGTAACCTCACATGGATACATTTAAAAATGTACAATAAGATGCATGATATAATTCCTATATATATATATAATTTAAATACTATTGATAGTCATTTTTATATTTTGTTAACTCTTTAAAAATTTTGTAAGGATATTATTAGGTATAAAATGTAAATTTTCCATGTTTATTTATTTATTTATTATTGTGAAGCACTTTTTTTTTCCTTATGATTCATTTATTTTAGACTCTTTGGTTTTTGTACTTAATAACTTATTTGGATGAATATTTATAATATGGTCTCACATTTGATTCTAAAATTAAGAAATAAAATTCTTTAAGAATAAATAATTTATGACACATAGCGCAAAATTGAAACTCTAATTTAGAATTCAAATTTGAGTTTCTCTCAGCTTCACCTATTATTATATATATAGATTACCCTTACCTTTTTCTTCATCTCTCCATTTTACCCTCGTTCTTTCACAAACAAATACACAAGGGAAAGAACCAGAGATGACACTCTCGCCCAACATAGCTTTCAAATTTGTCGCGATTGAAGCTATTTTCGTCGCGGATCGAACCCACAGTAGTAGAGGTGTGTAATAAACCAAAAAACCAAAAACACTGACCGAAATCGATTAAACTATGTCCAAAATTTCGGTTCGGTTTGGTTCATTTCAGTTTCGGTTTTAATTTCTTGAAACCGAAATATTTCGGTTTCGGTTTCGGAGTCCCAAACAAATATACTGACCCGACCAAAACTGAACTGAAATATATTAAATATTAATATGTACAAATTATATCAAGAAAGGTCATGGTATCATAGTGGCACGGACACGCATGCTCCCACAACTAAACCTAAGTTTGACCTATGGCAAAGCCTTTTCATTTTTTCTTTCCTTATTATACCAAAACTACGTTGTTTTGGGTTTGTTTTATAACCTCACTAACTCTATTTTTTAGCTCTTCTCTCTCATTTCAGCAACAACTGTTCTCTCTCTCTCTCTCTCTCTCTCTCTCTCTCTCTCTCTCTCTCATGCCTTTGTTTCTCTCTTTCTCTCTATCACGCCACTGTTTCTCTCTCTCTCTCTCATATGCGACTTCAGGGCTTCTCCGCCGTTCTTTTTTTTTTTTTTTGGTTTGCTACTTTGCTTGGTAATTGGTGTTTGGGTGCTGAGAAAATGTGGGAAAGCAAAGGGAAATAATATTTTTTATTATTAAATTTTGGTATGTTCTCTGAATATATACATGATTTTGAGTTTTTTTTTTTCCTGTGTGTTTGGGTCTTAAGAAAATGTGGGAAAGAAAAGGGAAATGAGTTTTTTTTTTTTTTTTTCTTTAATCTGTTTGGTTTCTAAGAAATTGGTGTTGATGCCCATTTTTGGCAAAAGAGCCCAATGGCAGAAGAAGCCCAACAATATGAAAGAGATGGAGAAAGAAAGCAGCAAAGTAAAGACCATTGGACCAGAATGACAGGAATAATGGTCTACAAGCCTACAAAATAGTAAAAAGGCCCTAAAGAAAGCATATGGGTCCAAGAAAGCCCCAAAGAATGAAGTAGTAAGCCCATGAGAATCATAAGAAATAGAAAGAAAGCAAAAACGGGCCGGAAGAGCCCTAAAAAAGGAATTAGAAAATGAGATTGATTCGAAGGCCAATAAACCCAAAAGTAAAAGATGTGGTAATTGGGCTGGGGAAGCCCAAAAGATTTAGCAAAAGCTCATGGGAATGTAAGAAGTAGGAAATAATGAAATTGGCCAAGGACGCCCTAAGGAATGAAACGGGCCAAGGATGCCCAAGGAATAAAATGGGCTGGAGAAGCATAAGATGTTATAGGAACTGACCCAACAAGAATACTGGGCAGTGTAGGAAGGAATAACAGATAAAACTGGCATGGCGGGCATTTCAGCCTTCAAGCCTAGAAGTGATACAGTAAAAAAGGGTAAATAACATCATAGCAGGAACAATGCAGTGACAAGATAGGAGCACCGGCTAGCCCATGAACCAGAAGTGAAAAAAGATAGGGGCTGAGTTAAAGAAGAGAAAGTCCACACCCAAGCAATGCCCAGCCCAAAGAAGAAGTGAGATGCAAAGAATGAAGACTTAATGACTCATCTACGCCACAAGAGTTAAACAAGCAGTAGGACCAGACAAACCTGCAGGCAATGGCAAACGCATGAACGCTAGAAAAGCAATGGGCTCATATGGGAGTGGGGCACGCACAAGGCTCAGACACCATCTACTTGTATCCAGCCAATAAAGGGGAGGTAGGCCATGGGTCAGAGGTAAGAGAAGGGGGAGACTATTTTGGGGTTCCCATTTAAGCTCTTTTGGGAAAAATGTCCTGCTGGGATGACAAACCACCCAACAGAGGGAAACATGAGTTGGAATCACTAGGTGCATGCTATAGGAGTTAGTAAGAGAGAAACCCAGCCTTTATCCGGATGAGAAAGCCAAGAGAAGCAAGAAAACAAAACAAAACAAAACTACTTTTTTTTTTTTTGGGAATGAAGTGTGGCGCAATCAACACAGGGGAGTGGCGGTGGCTGGGCAGCCAGCAAACTAGTGGGCAGTTCGAGAAGGACACCCACAGTAGGCCAAAAGTAGTTGAGGGGTAAAAATGGTAAATCTTATCACGGCAGGCAGTATAAAAAAGCCTTAGCCGTGCACAGTAAACAACAACAAGAGGAGGAATAGAAGAAAACACGGAAAACAGAGAAGTAGAGGAAATAAAACAAAGAAGAAAATCAGAGAAGATAAACAAAGAAAATAAGATAACCAAGAGAAGAAAGAAATCGGAGTGTTAGGAGTGAAAAGCATGGACCAGTAGGCTACCCACTTCTCTCCCTCTCAATAGTCCACTCTCTAGTAAGTTAAGAATCTAAGATTAAGTCACCTAGATCCATTCTCCAAAGTAAGCAATTTCTATAGCAGGATTCCCTTGTGAGGTTGTCCACATTGGAAATTGGTTCCCTTCTTGGACTTGAATCTACCAAGGAGTCAAGCTTAGCAGACTAATTCTCTTCCTTCTTTTGTTATGGTTGATCAATTACTAATGCTATTTTCTTGTTATAAATTTACTCCTGTCATAATTACATTATCGTATTTTTCTTTTGTGGAATCGCTTAAGCATTATTGTCGTCAGTAGCAACTACTTCAGTTAAAACATTTTAGTTATCCTGCTGTATTATATTTCTCCTACTATAACGTTTTTTATGACAGTATTTCCTGCCATGGGCGCATAACTCCATTAAGATTCCTACCATGGGTTCTAACTTGCGCACAAGCTGACCTAAGGTGAGTTTTAATTAAGCTAGTCCCGACTCTCCTACCCTAGAATCATTGGGCCATAGTACGGCAAGAGCAGTCCAGCCCAGAACATAAAAAGGCCCACCACAATTGGAAGAAAATGAAAGCTGACTGAACCAAACCGATTGAAATCCAGTCAGCTTGGTGTCGGTGCTCCTCCCTTATGGCTTGGTGTCGGTACCAAATTTGGTAAAACTGAAAATTTTGGTTCAGTGGAAAAATCGCACTTCAAACCGACAATTACACCCCTACCAAGCAGCACTGCATGCCACCTACGAGATTGCCACAAAACACTTTGTAGCCAATTTGGTTTGCGACTATGATGCCAAAGGATGAGGGAGAGGTGCAGCTCGTTATTATTTTTAACTAGCATGTAACTATGCATACACATATATGCATTTAAAATTAAACGCAATTTTTATTATAAAAATATAAATAATTAGTCAAATTATTAAGAAAAAATAGAATGTAACACATGCATATGTATAGATACATTTAAAATTAAACATAATTTTTATCATAATTTTTTAAATAATTAGTCAAATTATTTTATAAAAAAGGTAAATGTAATTAGTCACATATTAAAATCTTTACCTAAATTTAATACTACTTATGATAATTTTTAATAAGATAGAACGTGTGGTGATTTTTTTTGTGTGATGATTTTTATTGAGTAAATGTGATTGGTTTTTTTTTTTTTTTTATTTAATTTATAGTTTATTAATATTAGATTCTTAGTATTTTGCATTCATTAACTCATTTGGCACAAAGATTAAAAGACTTAAGTGGACACATGGCACAAACTTAGGTGGATAATTATAGTGTGGTCTCCACATAAATATAAATACACGGTGTAAAATTAGATTTTAATTTCAAATTCTAATTGAATTTTCTCTAAATTTTGCCTGTTAATAAGCATAAGAGTTAAGCCATAGACAATTTACAAGAACAAAACTGCTTCACCCATGCATTAGCGGGTGACAAATGCTGTGGTTTTCGTTTTTCGTTTTTTTTTTTTTAATTTCCAAATAGAAAATGTTCTAGTATTTTTAAGACTTTGGTGTGAATTATTATTATTATTTTTATGAAAATAAATTTCCATTTACATTAAGAATTTTATAGTTTAAAGTGTAAAATTAAAGATTAGAAAATTTTAAACTAAAAAAACAATAATTTATTAAGGTGGAACCATGATAACTAAGACATAAACTATTATAACAATAATTTCTTCTAAAAATTATTATTATTATTATTATTATTATTATTATTATTATTGTTATTATTATTATTATTAGGTTCTAAAAGTTTAGAACAATTGGCAAACTCTGAGTACAAACTTGTCTAGATATAGATTCCTAGATCTATAGGTTTGATTAGATAATGCTCAAGGTGTTACAATTCAGAACATAAGAATATACAAGTTGCAAAAAGAAGAATTCGAAACATGCCAAGTTCGACTGATCAAAAATCAGGCTCGATCGATCGAAAATCGTAGACAAGATTTTTCTGCAAAATTTCAAATCAAGCCCAAGCCCACAAAAACGTTTAAAGTTTCAGTCACACTCTCCTAAGTATAAAAGGAAAACTCTAACAATGTTTTCATAGATCTGAAAAAGACTTTGGAGGTGTTCTTGTGAGATCTAAGAGGTATTGTGCTTTCCTATTTCAAAGTAACTATCGAAAATCACTCTCATACCATTAGAACAAGTAAATCTGACATTGCTACAACAAGATCAATAATAGCTAATGATCTAAACCTTCAAGGGTGGTCTTGAAGTCACAAACTGAAGAGTTTGTGTTGCTAAACCTTTAAGTGGAAATTCAAAATCACAAACATGGGTGTTTGTGCAAAGCAAATCCAAAAGAGATGGAGTCCATGGATTCAGAGCTTGCACCTGGTCGTGTTAGTAAGTTATTACTAGAGGTAGCAATAGATTTAGGGTTAAATCTTTTGTAAAAACTTCAATTCTCTATTAGTGGATTTTTTGGCCTTGAGGATAGGTCAGGTTAAATCCTCTCTAGGTTTTTTACATTGAAACTGTTGGTTTAATTGGTTTTCTTGGATAATCATATCGTTGTCTTATTTATTTTTCGCACTGCATGATATGATTTATTGATTTTTAACCTAGATCTGAATAATCAACCTAAAGTAATTACTTCGCTAATAAATTAGGTTAAACAATCTGCTTTAAGGGGTCTAAACAAACAAACAAACAATTATTATTATTATTATTATTATTATTATTATTATTATTATTATTATTATTATTATTATTATTATTATTATTATTATTATTAAGGTGAAACCATGAGTATAGAACAAATCTCTTATAAATATAATGTCCTTTTTGGTAATTTATATTGTGTGGGCTAGAAACACTCAAGGGGCTTAATCTTGGGCCCAAAACAACTTATCTATAGAGATTGGTAGGCAGGCCAACACTTTGGGCTTCAAAACTATACAATTTGGGGCAAAGATGAAGAAAGAACAAATCAAATTGGAATTTTGGAAAAGTTAAGTCTCAAATGGGATAAAAGCTCTTATTAAAGTCTCCTCGGACGGATCGAGGGGTGATTTCATACAAGCTTCACAATTTAAGGATAGTCTTTCTCTCTCCTCTGATTTTTCTCACTCACCACTCATTAGGGATCCTTCTCTTTTTATAGTCCTTTTTCCTTCAATCTAGGTCTTCCACTTGTATGGTAGCTAATTTTTTCTTAGATACTTGTCCCAGCATTCCCCTTTGTTGACACCCTATTTTGCAACCTGCATTTAGCCTAATATGGAGGGTAAAAGACTAATTTCACCTTGGAAATAGGCATCTTAATTGTGGCCATTAGATCCTTAATTTCATTTCATCAAAATGATCTTGATGTTGTAATTATCAAATTGACTGGTCCTAAGCCTTGATCAGACCATCAAATTGAAAGTTATCATCAAATCAAGTTTTAATGACCGAGATGCACTATCACAAATTGAGTCCGACTATATGTGATTATGAACAATTGATTCAAATTGGTTATAATTATAATCAATTTAAAATTAATGACGTGTCATAATTTGATTGGCTAGGACTACATCTTATGGTAAAGTTGCACACTCTTGATTAATTAGATAATCAAACATTAATCATTCAATAAGTAATTTGTGTAATTATCTTTTTAATTGGGGTAAATTTGGAACTAATTAAGCCTGAAATAGAAGTAATTGGAGCCTATTAATGTTAATTGGAAACTAAATTGGGGCCTATTAATGTTAATTATGCTGAAACTATTTTCAAACAAATGACTTCTGCTCAGCATTTCATTGATATCTCTCAGAATATTTTGTATCTGTGTGTGAGATTGATTTTTCTAGAAACTAGACATCTGGGGCTTCAATTTGAGTACAAGAATGAGGCAATTCTTATTATAATTGAGAACGATATGATTTTTTGAAGTTAGCTCTGAAAATTGTTACAGGAGCTAGGGGAAAACTGAGGTTTTAAACATTTTGCTTGCTCATTACTCCCACCAACCTCCAAATTTAATGCACTAGCTTTCTCTAAATACTAAAATAGGTTCTAGGTTCAAGATTCTCTTTGATCCTCTGTCAACCCTCATTAAATGCCATTTCATTCATATGTTCTCCACCACTACTATATAAACCTCCCCCCCCTTCCTCCATTCCAAGACATGGAAACACCCTCTTTTCTCCCTTCTTAAGTTCTAGTGAAGTAGAGTAGTCTTATTATATCTTGGTCTTCCTGAGACTCAAGGTATTGAGTGAGACTCACTCTCTCTCTCCTAGTTCTTCTTCTCTACTCCACCCTTAGGACCTCCACTAAAAACCTCCTCCTCCACCATGTGGATCCTGCATGTAGGTATAATGTATTTCCCTAATTTGTTTTTTATGTTGCTATAATGTTAATTTAAGATTAGAGCATGCTAGTGATTATTTAAATTTCTTGAATATGTTTAAATGTTCATGATATTCTTAAATGTTCATATCGTTCTTCATATGTTCTTGGTTGTTCATCACATGTTCATGCATGACACTAGTTTTGATCTTAAATCCACATCTAGGATACGAAAAACATGTTATTTCATAATTCTTTCAAATTCTTGAATCTAGGATATCAGCATTTACACACATTCACTAGAATTTATTTTTCAATTTAAATGTAATGATTAATAAATTGAATTAGGGTTTATCACATGCACACACATTAAAATTCAGCAAGCAATTGAGTGATTTGGATGATATGATATGAATGTTGGCCACCATAATTTAGAAGACCGGTTTCACTGGGCAAGATGGGTGCCTAACACCTTCCTACCTTGTAACATAGCCTTCAAGCTTAGATAAAGGGTTAGTAGATCAAGTACTTATCCATGTAATTTTCAATCTCTGGATTGTAACTAGGAAACAAAGTCATGTACTTTATCTTAGATTGTATCTAGGATTAAAGCCGTGTAATTTCCTATGATCAATGTACATTCATTCTCAAATCCATGAAATGAGGAATTTTTTTTTTCAATTTTGGTTTTCTTATTTATTCCAATAATTAAGTAAGTGGTGACTCCATTGTAAAACCCTTAATCTAAAGGGGAAAATATAATCAGTCGAACCTCCATTTTGAAAGACAATAACACGACTCCACCCATTCACGTGGGTTTGGCCTAACACCAAAAATGGGCCGAGGGCGTGGTCTTACACAGTGGCGACTCCACTGGGGATATTGAGGGCTAAACTTCAATTAGGTTATGGTGACCAACCATGTCATTGTTTGTTTATTGCTTTTTTTTTTTTTTTTTTTTTTTGTATATTATATGTCTAATATGTCATTATATTGCATGTCATGCATCATTTGCTTGAATGAAATTTATGTTATTTGTGTGCAAGCCTGGAAGCCAGGTAGTATTAGCCGTGGATTGTGGTCTTCCTAAGACTCACATACCCAGCGGTAAACCTATCACCCACCGCAACAAGGATCATCATGGTTATGCCATGGAGGATCATAAGGACAAATTGTACCATTTGGACCAATGCGGCGCTCTTGGTGTCACAAGTTAGGAGGTACGCCGTCCTAGCTTGTGGGGACCTTTAACTTACCTTCTACCCATGTTGTAATGACCTATAGAACCTACCTTTAGATCTGTCCATTTAGATTGCATTTCATTACACATGCGTCTGATCGTTGTTCGAACCATGATAAGCCTAAGTCCAAAGCTTGGGCCCATTATAATTGATTGAACATTGTATGCTATGATTGAGCTCAAATTCAAAAGCCTATGATTAAACTCTACTTGGCATGGAAGCCCAATTTGTTTTCTACAATAATTCAAAGCCCATCACTTGAGCTCATCAAAGGTGTATATACATGATCATCATCAAAGGCCAAAAACTTAGAAGATGCAAGCCTTCCGAGTGCAAGCCCAAGCCATTTCAAGCAAAGACCAAAAGATCATAATTAAGGTTCAAGCCTACCGAGTCTCAAGCATCCTCAATGGACCAAGAAGCAAGTGGACCAACTTTGCCTTACTCCACGTTAAGTTTGCAATATCCTGGCTAAGCCTAATTTTGTTTTTTTATTGCATGTTTCTATGTTTCTTTGAATTCTAAAATTTCATGTAGTATTTTATGTACTTTGTTCATGTATATATTAAAAAAATCCAAAAAAAAAAAAAAAAAAAAACAAGATTTCCAATTCTTTCCAAAAAAGGAGAAAATTTTCAAAAAGCATTTGGATTGGGGGCATTAGGCCCTTTGGTTTGTTGCAAATCATTCTAAAAAAAATTTCTTTGAACTAGGGGCATTGGACTTCCTAGTAACTTTTTCAAATAGGCCCAATTTTTTCTTTCAAGGATTTCAAGATTTTTCTTTAAAAGTCTTCTTTTCAAAATGGTACAAGAGGATTCCTTGGACAAAACTTTTTCTAAATCGTGATGTTTAAAGGCTTGTACAATCAACTTGTACCAAGGAAGCATTAATTTCATTTGATCCGTGTAAAGACTTTTGCTATTTTACTTTGAGTAAAAGAAGAAATGGTCTTAAAAGGCAATCAAAGAAAATCTATCCATTAGAAAATTCAAAAAGCTCATGCATTCAATCCAAATTTTTGAAAACTTTTGTGTCTCCAATAGAGCATTCATATTTTTTTTTTCTTTTAAAAGGAATTTATTAAAAGAGCTCAAGTCACTGTGCCTACAAGCAAGCATTACTAAGGATAGGAGGCCATCTTTGGTTAAATGAGATTATACCTTAATACCTAGAATGATCATTATCCATTGCTAGCCCATTTGAGCCATCAAACACTTAGCCTCTCTTTCACATGAACCCACTAAAATCTAATCCTAGGATGGGAAAAATCAAAGTATGCATGCTTAAATCTCATATTGAGGAGAAGTTGAACTTGTAGCTTTGAAGCTAATCAATAAAGCTCTCCAAGAAAATGTGAAAGACAAGTGGAGAATTCATTGAGCTAAAGATAAAAGATCATGAAAGCAAAATGAGGGTTCACTTAATCAAGGAAAAAGAAATGAACAACTCAAAGAGCCTAAAATTCATCATGCCAATAGGAATAAAAGATTCATCCGAAAGAGAGTTCATCAAAAAAGAAAAAAGATTCATCAAGCACAAAAAGGTGCAAGTGCATTGAAGCAAGAAAGAAGTCTAGAAAGTGCATCAAATTCACAAAGGTCATCAAGTTAAGAAAAATGAGGAAGGTGAAAGGTCCATGAGTCCATAAGAAAGCATCAAGAAGATGAAATTCAATTGAACCAAAAGAGACTAAGGTACATCAAGCTGAAAGTCAAGAGATTCTTAGAGTAATAATAATAATAAAAAAAGCCCATTAGGCTAAAAACCCAAAAGGACATCCTAAGCAAAAGTTAGGGCCAAAGAGGAAAAAAAAAAAAAAGACCGCTAGGCTAAAAACCCAAAAGAGCAACGTAGGCAAAAGTTAGGGCACAAAAAAAAAAAAAAAAAAAAAGAGGGAAAATCCCAACAAATTGAAAACTTGAAGATGTAACCTAGATGAAAGTCTAGAGGTATGATCTAAGAGGGATAAGTATGAAAAAATGTTAATACAAGTGACCAATGAAGACTAGTGAGAAGATGACATGGAAGAAATGAGAAACTCCTCCAATACTTGATTTTTGAGTAATGCATACCCGAAAATCATAGGGAACATCATAGGGAATTTTGAGCCTTTTATATCTTTCATTTTATAACCCGAACCCGGCCTACATTACAACCCTTGAGTAAGACCTCCTTCAAGTCTTGCTAATTGTAGGTACATTTTAAACTCTGATATTATTTTTTCTTGAATTAAAAAGGAAAAATGCTTAAATTGTCAAACCCTATTGGATGATGTGTCTAAGGACAAAAATTTTCAAATTTTCAAATCCTCAAATGACTCAAAAAAACTTCCAATCTTGGAGAACTCTCCTTGTTTGCACCCAACAATGTGATTCCTAAATATTATCACATTTCATTTCTTGATTGCCTTTGGAGACTTAATTAGATAGTGTTCAAAAGAAAGAAGCAAATTTGATTACATAAGTTTAATGATCTTGATCCTTCCTAATCAAAGAGATTTGTTTGATTCTTAAACACTGTGAGCTTCCAAAATGGTTGTTCAAAGGATCATCTCTTGTTCAAAAAAAAAAAAAAAGGAAATTTGTTTTTTTTTTTTCAAAAAAAAAAAAGAAAAAAGAAGAAGAGAAATCTCATTAAAAATAAAAAATAAAAAATAAAAAAGAAAAAATAAAAAAAATCATTCTTTTCCAAAATTTAGTTCTCCTGAACTACGTCTTGACCTGATCCTCCATGAGAGCGGTATGTAGACAGCCTTTCAAAGGCTCGGTCACAATCCCCAAAATAACCTTAGGGAATAAAGTCAAAACAATATGAAAAAATTGGTTAGGTGCATGTGAGGCTAAGCTCATTTGTTTTGCATTAAGCATGCTTAAACTTGGGGCAGTGGCCTATTTATATTGTGTGCAGATATGTCCTTCTTACATAAAAGCATGATTTCATTTGAGGCATCAACCCTTTTTTTTGCAAGCATGTCCACACTAAGGGCAATGACCAAAAATATTTTCATGATAACTGTTTTCTAACAAGCTAGAGAAAGAAAGCCATTTTGCAAGAACCAAGGGTGGAAGACCGTGATATTCTTCCATGTTCCCCAATGGCCGCAATATCAAATTAACTTAGCTTCCATCCAAGCAAGGAATATGCCCCAAACTAAGGGCATTAGCTAAGTATTTCCAATTCATTTCAATGAATAACTCCATTGCTAATTGAAATTGTCATTTTGTAGGAATCAAAGTGAAGGACTCATTATCTCATTCAACACAAGTCATCTCAAATATGCACTCTCATATAGCCAGGTAATAGTTCTCCTATATACTGTAGGATCGAAAATAGCTCTCCTACCTTTAAGGGATCTACCTTAGGTCTCCCAAAACTTATAGGATTGACCTTAGTTCTCCTATACACTAAAGGATTGATAGTAGCTCTCCTACCTTCAAGGGATCGACCTTAGTTCTCCTGAATTTCATAGGATTGACCTTAGTTCTCTTATACACTATAGGATTAACAATAACTTTCCTACCTTCAAGGGATCGACCTTAGTTCTCCCAAAATCCATAGGATCGATAGCAGCTCTCCTATATTTCCAAACCAAAAGGTGTTGGCCACACAAAAAAGCAAGCTTAACATCAAAGTATTCATCTCGGAACTCGTCCAAGCATTGCAACATGCCCCAAACTAGGGACATTGGCCAGGTATGTCAAATTTCTTTCAATGAATAACTCTGTTACTAATTAAAAATATTGATTTTGCAGGAACTAGGGTACAAGACCCATACACATTGGCATGAATCACGCCCTACAAGAAATTTTCAGACCTTTGGGAAACATGTCCAAAATTCAAATCCTTGGACCTTTAGGAAGCACGTCCAAATTTCAAATCTAAGGACCTCTGGGAAGCACATCCAAAATTCAAATCCTTGGACCTTTGGTAAGTACGTCCAAATTTCAAATCCTTGAACCTCTGGGAAGCACGCCCAAAATTCAAATCCATTGGACCTCTGGGAAGCATGTCCGAACTTCAAATCCTTCAGACCTCTAGGAAGTATGTCCAAACTTCAAATCAAACGGACCTCTGGGAAGCATGTTAAAAATTCAAATCAATGGACCTTTGAGAAGCACATCCAAACTTCAATTTCAATGGACCTTTGGGAAGCATGTCCAAAATTCAAATCGTTGGACCTCTAGGAAGCATGTCCAAAATTCAAGATCTTTGGGCCTTTGGGAAGCAAGACCTAAATCCCCATTTTGTCTTGACCTTTGGTAGGCATGTCTTGTACTCATTTTTCTTTTTCTTTTTTGCAATAAAAAAAAAGTTGCATGCAGGAACTGCTTTTGGACCTAATCCTCTCACCAAGAGTAGGCAATCTCCCCTGAGATTCGATCCACATTTTGATCCACTACATGTTGGTTCGCAATTTGATCTACATTCATCATACATTCACCATGGTTAAATATTAATTGCAAAGTTTGGTGTCTTTTTCATTCATTGACATTCGCTTTTCAAGCTTTGTCAATGAGGGGCATTTTGTTGACACCCCATTTTGAAACCTACATTTAACCTCACATGGAGGGTAAAAAAGTAATTTCACCTTGGAAATAGGTATCTTAATTATGGCCAATAGATCCTTAATTTCATTTCATCAAAATGATCTTAATGTTATAGCAATCAAATTGACTGGTCCTAAGTCTTAATCGGACCATCAGATTGAAAGTTATCATCAAATCAGTTTTAATGGCTGAGATGCACTATCACAAATTGAGTTCGACTATATGTGATTATGAACAATTTATTCCAATTGGTTATAATTATAATCAATTTAAAATTAATGACATGTCATAATTTGATTAGCTAGGACTACATCTTATGATAAGGTTGCACACACTTGATTAATTACATAATCAAACATTAACCATTCAATAAGTACATTATGTAATTATCTTTTTAATTGGAGTAAATTTGGAACTGATTAAGTCTGAAATGTAAGTAATTGGAGCCTATTAATGTTAATTGGAAACTAAATTGGGGCCTATTAATGTTAATTATGCTGAAACTATTTTCAAACAAATGACTTTGCTCACCATTTCATTGATATCTCTCAGAATATTTTGAATCTGTGAGTGAGGTTAATTTTTCCAGAAACTAGACATCTTGGGCTTCAATTTGAGCTACAAGAGCTACTGGAAAAACCAAGGTTTTAGACATTTTGCATGTTCGTCACTCCCACTAATCTCAAAAAATTAAATCACCAGCTTTCTATAAATACTAAAATATGGTCTAGGTTCATGATTCTCTTTGATCCTCTGTCAACCCTCATTAAATATCCTTCCATTCATATTTTTTCCACCATTACTATATAAACCCTCTCCTCTCCTCCATTTCAAGACACAAAGAAACACCCTTTCTTCTCCTCTCTTGAGTTCTAGTGAAATTGAGAAGTCTTGTCATATCTTGGTCTTCTTGAAACTTAAGGTATTGAGTGAGACTCACTCTCCCTCTCCTAGTTTTTCTTCTCTATTACACCTTTAGGACCTCCACCAAAAGCCTCCTCTTCCATTGTTTGGATCTTGCATGCAAGTATAATCCTTTTCCTTAACTTGTTTTTTATATTACTAGGATGAGTTTAAGATTATAGCATGCTAGTGGTTATTTAAATTCCTTGAATATGTTTGAATGTTCATAAATTTTCACATGTGTTCTTCACATGTTCTTGGTTGTTCATCACATGTTCACGCTTGACACTAGCTTTGATCTTAAATTCCCATAAAAAATATGAAAAACATGTTAGTTTGGTATTTCTCTTAAATCCTTGAATCTAGAATATCACCATTCACACACATCACTAGAATTTATTTTTCAATTCAAATGCAATGATTAATATATTAAATTAGGGTTTATCACATGCATACATATTAAATTCAGCATGCAAATTGATGGATAACATATTTGATAATATGATATGAATGTCGGCCACCATAGTCTAATTTAAATTCTTTGAATATGTTTGAATGTTCTTAAATGTTCATATGCGTTTTTCACATGTTCTTGGTTGTTCATCACATGTTCGCGCATGACATTAGCTTTGATCTTAAATTCACATAAAAAAATATGAAAACCATGTTTGTTTGGTAATTCTCTCAAATCCTTAAATCTAGGATATCAAAATTCACATACATTCACTATAATTTATTTTTCAATTCAAATGCAATGATTAATATATTGAATTAGGGTTTATTGTTAGGACATATGTGATTCAATGTTAGGAACATATGTCAACATTTTACGTAATTGGCTAATCTTTTGACAAAACGCACTTTACTTGTAATTGGGTAGATCTACGATGTGTTTAATGCTTCAAGAAATAAGGTTTCAAGTTCAAGTGTTAAAGCCATGCAAGTCTGTCCAAGAAACAAGTGAGAAAGTGCTGCATTTTAAAGCTCGACAGTTGGCATCTATCGAGGTTTAAAAGCTGCTGAAGCCCATGGCTCGATAGCTAGCTCGATAGATGGTTATCTATCGAGGTTTATGAAATTCAGTTTTTCAGAACTGATTTCAATCTAATCTGTGGGTATATGTTTGGACTTTCTTTTCTTACAACCCTAGACATATATAAGGATTGTTTTAAGGGCCGTCATAGGTTACACACTTGCTCAAGTTCATGCAAATGGTGACCGTAGAAAAAATTTGCCCTAGTTCATCTTTCTTCTGAAGAAGCTGTTGTGTTTGTACACCGTAAGGTTTTGTGACCAAACAACTTCATGATCTTCATCATGTGATGAATTGAAGAACTTTGCAGCCAACATCCTTCTCAAGTTGGTGATTAAGTCATACTAGGATTTGCGCAATTGGTTAGTCACGTATTGGGAGTTGTGCAATTAAAATGAGAGATTATCACTACAGAACAAGTCCAATTAGGTATTGGGGTAAATGTTTAACTGTAGGTTGGTATAAGGCACTAGGATTCCTCTACTTGTAACTGTTTGTTTTGACAATAGTGGATTCTCGGGAGTGGTGACCTTAAAATCACCCGATGGGGTTTTTGTCGTGTTGGTTTTTCCCATTCATAAACAAATCACCGTGTCATTTATTTTCCACTCCATACTTAGTTATTTGGTGATTTGTTTGTCCTGCCACGTACATTGCATGTTAATTTGATTAAATAATAAATTTGGCTAATTAATCAATTAATATATCACAAAGGGTCAATACATTCTTGGCCTGTCAAATGGTATCAGAGCAGGCACACTCTGATTAGGTTTTAATCTTTGCTGTGTGATCCATTGACCTCTATTGTCATGGTTGCAAATGGCTTGAAGAGATCTTTGCTTTCAAATACATCTTGTTTTTTTGACCTATAGTTGTTTGAGTGTGTCAGAAAATGCAAGTCTAAAAGTTATTTGAATTCTATTATGATGACTATTGGAGAAGATCTCTGCTAGAAAAGGTAGAAACTAGACTATCTCAAAATGAAAATGTGCAAAGGGGTTCGTTTGAGAAGAGAGAAAGTAAAAGGTTTAATTCATTAAAGGTAGATGAGAGAAAACACCATTCCCACTGATCTGTCATCTAAGCACGAAGTGTACTTCATGATGAAGTCCGCATTTAAGGTTATGAACATATGCTTGTGGTACCTTAACAGCGACTGCTCAAGACACATGACTAGGGACCGATCTCTCTTTAAGGTTTTTGAGTCTAAAAGGGTGGTAATGTCACTTTTGGTGATGGGAGTAAATCACAATTAAAGGAAAGGGAATCATCTCTCTACCTGGATTGCCAAATATTGCAAATGTTCTATATGTAGAAGGTCTGAGAGTGAACTTGTTGAGCATAAGTCAGATATGTGGTCAAGACTTCATGGTACTATTCTCAAAGGGAAAATGCCTTGTCATGGATGAGTCTGGAAAGAAGCTTCTAAGTGGTGTTCGTACTTTGGACAATTGTTATGGCTTGGTTCCTGATGCTGATATTGTGTGTAATAGCATTCATCTACCAAATGAAGATCTATGGCACCAAAGGATGGGACATGCTAGTTACAAACATCTTTCAATTTTATCTAAGCATGAGTCGGTGTTAGGGATACCAAAGCTCAGTAGAGTGAGCAATGTGATGTGTGAACCATGTCAGCTTGGGAAACAGACAAAAGCTAAACATCCGGGCACTCAGACATCCACTACATTCAGACCATTGGAGCTACTACATCTAGATCTTTTGGGTCCAACAAGAACTGAGTCTCTGGGTGGAAAGAGATACATCGTGGTTGTGGTAGACGACTTTACTAGGTACACTTGGGTCATTCTCTTACAATCCAAGTCTGATGCTCCTGAGCACATTGCAGCTTTATGCATAAGATTGCAAAATGAAAAGAGCCTGAAGATTGATCGAATTTGAAGTGATCATGGTAAAGAGTTCGAGAACTCGTAAATGGAGTTATTTTGTACAGGATCAAATATATCTCAAGAATTCTCTGCTCCTATTACTCCTCAGAAGAATGGTGTAGTAGAAAGCAAGAATAAGGTTATTCAAGAGATGGCTAGAGCAATGTTGTACAACAAGGGAGTGGCTAGAAACTTGTAGGGAGAAGCCATCAACAGTGCTTGTCATACGATTAATAGGATGTATTTTAGACCTGGTATCAAGAAGACTCCTTATGAGTTATGGAAGGGAAGGAAGCCAAACGTTAAGTATTTCAGAATCTTTGGAAGTACTTGTTTCATTCTCAAGGATAGAGAGAGTGTGGACTCCCGAAGTGATGAAGGAATATTTCTGGGATACTTCTCTACAAGCAAGGCTTATCGAGTATACAACAAAAGAACCATAAAGGTAATGGAAACAGTAAATGTTGTTATTGATGAATCTTCGGATTCTGGTTCTAAGAAATTTAGTGAGGAAATTCCCAAAGAGATTCTTCCTCCCAAGCCCAGGGAAGTTCAAGAAATCGTTGAACAAGTGCCTGCATCTCCTATTACTCCAGATACCCCAAGTGTTGTAGAAGATTCATCAGACTTATCTACCTCACTTGATTCTGAAACACATGAAGAGAAAAAACCTTCCTCGAGGATCAAATTGAATCATCCTTCTGAAGTTATTGTGGGAAACATGAATGAACTTACACTAAGAAAGCGTACAGTTGATAAATGTGTTGCCTTTGTGTCTTATTCTTGTTACTTGTTGCAGGTTGAACCCACTAAAGTTGAAGAAGCTCTTCAGGATGAAAGCTGGGTTGAAGCTATGCATGATGAACTGCTTCAGTTTCAGAGGAATGATGTCTGGACTTTGGTACCTAGATCGGAGGGTGAGCACATCATTGGCACAAAGTGGATATTCTATAATAAACATAATGAGGGGGCAATGTGATCCGCAACAAGGCTCGTCTTGTAGCTCAAAGATACTCACAAATGGAAGGAGTAAACTATGATGAGACATTTTCTCTAGTAGTCCGCATAGAGTTCATCAGAATTCTCTTAGCCCTGGCATGTCACTTGAGGTTCAAGCTCTATCAAATGAATGTGAAGACTGCATTCTTGAATGGGCTGCTTAAAGAAGATGTCTATGTGGCTTAACCAAAAGGATTCATTGATCCACACTTTTCGGATCATGTGCTGCACCTCAAGAAGGCACTTTATGGGTTAAAGCAAGCCCTTAGAGCTTGGTATGATTGACTCACACAATACTTGGTGTCACATGGGTTCATCAGAGGAAAAGTTGATCAAACTCTCTTCATAAAGAAGGAAGACGGCGAATTGATAGTTACTCAAGTCTATGTTGATGATATCATCTTTGGGTAAGCTAAGGATGAACTCGCTCATAGCTTCTCAAAACTCATGCAGGCCGAGTTCGAGATGAGCATGATTGGAGAGCTAACTCACTTCCTTGGATTACAAATTCGTCAACAAGATTCAAGTATATTCCTATCTCAATCTAAATATGCTAAAAATCTTGTGAAGAAGTTTGGTTTGGAATCTGCTAGTTTCGTTAGAACCCCTATGAGCCCAAATGTTAAACACACTGTTGACTTGTTAGGTAAAAGTGTAAATTCATCTCTTTATAGAAGCATGATAGGTAGAAATGCTGATGATAGAAAAAGTACATCGGGGGGTTGTTTCTATGTGGGAAATAATCTTATTTCCTACATGAGCAAAAAGAAAAATTCTGTCTTATTATCCACTGCAGAAGCTGAGTACATTGCTGTCGGTAGCTGTTGCACCCAACTTTTATGGATGTAAAAACTCCTCCATAATTACGGTATTTGTCAAGAGCATCTTACCATCTACTATGACAATATCAGTGTCATCAAGATCTCTATGAATCAGGTTCAACATTCTCGAACCAAACACACAGAGATTCAACATCACTTCATTAGGGAGCTTATCGAAGATGGTACTCTTACTCTTGAGTTTATTCACACTAATGATCAGAAGGCTAATTTGTTTACCAAACCTCTTTATAGTAAACGATTTGAATTCCTTTGCCAAAACATTGGTGTCATCTCCATGGATTGATATCCTCTTCTCCTCCTTCTTCCTTATGCATTTGCATCTAGTTTCATCCATTGCTTTGTTTTGTTTAACATGTTTTTGTTGATTATTTTTCAGTTTTGTTTTGTTTTGGTTTTCAAAAAAAAAAAAAAATGAAAAATACAAAAACAATGTGTGTTTGTGTACATTGGTTCTTGTGTACCTTGGATGGCCATTGAAACAAAGATTTCTAAACTTTGTATCTTTTGTAGCTTAGATGAGCACCTCCATGCACAACTAAGCAAGTGAGCTTTGTGGCTCGTGTTTGTGACAAGTAAGATTAAGTTATCTCTTGTATTTAACGCTCGTATCACTCTTTTTGACGAGAATGACTAGAAAATCCCAAGAGAAAGGCATAATTAACCATCTCACCACTGTTGCCTGCCAATCATGAAATGACATCTGTATGCTTCGATATAGCAAAAGTGCAATATCATAAGCTTAATATAATTGGGTATTTCTTTTCTCTCTTATATGCCCATGCATGATATGCTTAATAAAAGAAAAATATGCAAAGAAATAAAAGCAAAAAGACCTGAATGCTTTAAATATGATTGCAAGCGTGTATTCTAGGAGATGTGAGAGTTATAGGATGTATCTCGAAGGTGATAGTCCCCATCAAACAGTTATAATTGTGTGTGAGTTAAAGTGATTCTCTCATATCTCAAATCTTCATAACATGTTGACTCTTATGCAATCTTACGATGTTTTCACACAACATACAATATTCTTTGCTACTTTTGATACATGTGCAGGTACAATGTGATTTGGCCATCACAAGGAATACATATGTTAATGTATGCTGGCTAAACTGTCTTAATTTTTTTTTGAAATATAAATTTGGTTAGACTTGTTTAGTGTATGTTTGTGTTTTGGATCTATGTGCTTAACATTTTTCTTGTTGAGAGCTGTTTTTGAGAGCTCAAAATGTTGGTCAGATCTGTGTTTGAGTAGCGTGCTTGATTGCATTCATATCTATGTTTTTTTCTCCTTTGAAAATCTATTTTTAAGAAATCTTGACAGCTTCTCAATAGCTCTCGATAGCTAAGCTATCAATCAAGACCCTTTAGCCTTTTATTATCGCATTCTCGATAGCTAGTTCGGTCAATCGAGAAACTTTCTGTCTCCTCGATAGCTACTTTGATCCATCGAGCTCCATTGTGTTGAAAACCTCTCATTAGGTTCTCGATAGCTGGTTCGACAGCTGAAACACACATTTTTAAAGTTCGATAGCTCTTTATAGCTCTCGATCAATCAAAATTTATGAAGTTCCTATATATATATGCCTCGCGATTTCAAATCCACTCTCCTCGATCTTTTTCGATAGATTTCTGTCTTGTCACCTCCCAAACACACTTCTCTCATTCCAAACTTCATTCCTAAGCCTTCTTCAACCTTTATCTTGCTTTTCTTCACTGGTAAGGTCCTTAATCCCTCTCTTAATCATGCATTTCATATGTTTGACCTAACTTATGAGATTTTTAGGAAGTTTTGAGCTTTTTCAAAATCAATGAAGTTTTTGCCCAATTTTTGGGATGGGTTTTGTTAAAATGATGTTTAAATTTCAAGCATTGCATCACATGTGCACTATAACAATGTTTCATGCATTTTAGATGTGTGTTTACCTTGTTGCTATATTGTGTGCTAGTAGGCTTGGATTGGGCTGAGCCCATGATGCATATATTTTTGCATGTCACATGTTCATGCATTATCATGCATACGTACCTTCAATTCTATGTATTTTGATATATTTATTATTGGTACTTTTCTGATTGTCTCTCTCTCTTTCTCTCTTTCTCTCCCTCTCACATTAGTTGCGTCATGGCACCTAAACGTAAATCCATTCCATCCTGGAACCCTCTTCCTTCTGAGGCATCTTCTTCTTCTTCTCCATCTGTCCCCACTCCATCTCATGATCGGTTTTGTGATGAGAAGGCCAAATCAGACTTCTTGGAGAACTTTTCACGACGAGGTATTCATTCGGAATGCCAAGTCATTTTGTCAGACTTTTCTAACACTGACCTGTCCACTGTCATCTACAGTAGAGGTTAGAAGTCACTATGTGGTGCCTTGGTCACGTGCCCTTCCGTGATCATACAGGAGTTCTACTCCAATATGCACGGATTTGATTACTCTATACTCTAGTTTGTCACTCGCGTTTGGGGTATATGCATGGTAGTTACTTTGGATATTGTTGCCGAGGTACTACACGTCCCTAGGGTAGCGCATCTTGACTACCCTGGTTCTAAGCGTCTGAGGACAGTGTCTAAAGACGAGCTTGCGTCTCAATTTTGTGAGACACCATCATCTTGGGGTTACCGTCAAAACACCCTTTTCTCGGCCTTTGCTAAAGGTTCGAGAATCCTTAACATGGTGATGATATTTTCTCTCCATCCATTGTTTCATTATAACACTATTACAGAGCCTCGTGCTCGATTTTTGTTATCCATCATTGAGCATCTCTCTATTGACTGGCCTTCTCACTTCATTCTTTCTCTTATAGTATAGAGATACGGCGACCCGTGATAAGCTTATTTTTCCTTCAGCTATCATGCGGCCCTTTCGCCATTTCTCTGTCTCCTATCTTGTGTCTCCCCACTTCTCTTTCATGTGTGCCATTAATGCCACTACCGTTAAGCGGCGTCTTGCACAGCTTTGCTCGAGGCAGCCCCAGACAGAGACCGCAGCTCCTCCGGCTTCTACCACTCCATCCACCTCCGCTCCTTCATCTTCCGTGGGTGGAGTGAGTCTTGAGGCCATCATGGCACAGCTTGTGTGCATGGATGCTCGCCTTGACACTTTCAGGGATGAGTTGTGTCAGGTGAACACCCGTGTTGGTTGTATCGCACGACGACAAGCTGTCATGGGTCGTTTCACTGTCGCTTCCTCTCCATCTCCGCCAGCCTCTGAGGATGAGAGTGACGATGGCTAAGGTAGTAATGATGCCGATGAGGATGATGATGATGGCTCGCCTAGTGATGATGAGATGTCTACTTGATTTACTTACCTTTTGCCACTCATGACAAAAAGGGGGAGTAGTTTTGGGATGAGAGTATTCATACTTATAGGGGGAGGGTTAGTTTAGGAGATAGGGGGAGTATTCCTATGTTAAGGGATGTAGTGAGGATTTTTTTGTATCTTTTCTTTTCTTTTCTTTCTATTTCATATACATTATCTTTTGTAGATTAGTCTTGTGACCATTTTGACATACATTGTATTTATATTTGGTTTATATATGTTGATGTATGTTGTTTCACCTATCTCTCCATGTATTGTTTCTTTTCTATCTTTATACACATGGTTCTTATTAAATGTATGCAATCTATTAATTCTGTTTCACACTAAGATGCCTTGATGAGTTTTGTTTAAAGTGTTTCAGAAATACAGGTTGTCAAAGTCTTCTTGCTATAAACTCTCTTCTTGCAAAGTTTTTCAAGAGTTTGTGCTGGGATAGATTTTATTGTATTCAACAAGTGAGTATGAGTTGAGTGATTTATGACTTCTCTCCTCATATGTTCATTTGTTTGTTGTGGTTTTGTCACGGATTGCCAAAGGGGGAGATTGTTAGGACATATGTGATTCAATGTTAATATGTTCATTTGTTTGTTGTGGTTTTGTCACGGATTTCCAAAGGGGGAGATTGTTAGGACGTATGTGATTCAATGTTAGGAACATATGTCAACATTTTATGTAATTGGCTAATCCTTTGACAAAACACACTTTACTTGCAATTGTGTAGATCTAGGATGTGTTTAATGTTGGGGTTTATGCCTTAAAATCCAATTTATGGCATGTCATAAATAATTAAATTATTTAATTATATGAGACTATCTGTAAATGAACTAATGAGACATTATCCTAGTCCATGAGATGCATCGTATGCGATTTATGTAAAAAGTCACAGAAGATATAAATCACAAGTTCATTGTAAACTCAGAATTTTAGTTTGTAGTCGGTGATGAAATTGGGCATTTCATTGCGAAGACTATAACATATCAACTAAGATGATTTGTCTTGGTTATGAAAGTGGAAACTTCTAGTTAATATATTGATATGTTTTAAGAGTTAAGACATATTGAACTGGACTGCTGTGAGATTTATTATTCTCCTAATGACTGTCAAATGAGTAATATATCTCACGGCTTCTATTTACATCAACTCTAAATCCTGAGAGAATAATGGACCTAATCATGAGGTGTACGTTGCTTTGATATATCAGGAGTGAGAACTATAAGTCACGATCAAAACCTCAGTATGTTGGGCAGCCGCATTTAGTGTTGATGAAACATATATTCTCAAGATGGAATTCATAATTTCTTAATGGAGATATAAAATATTCCTTTGAGATAAGTTTAATGGGTTTGGTTATTCAAAATGTTGGGCTCAACCACTTTAGTAAGGAGTTACTAAAGCATATATTTATGGAATTGGATTTCATAAATATATGATGAATAACATAAAGGATTAAACTGGATACTTAAGGATTAAGATGTAGTAATCTTTAAAGTGGCAGTCTATATTCATGACTTTGTATTACTACTGATGATGCTCCTTCGGAATCAGTAGGCTGGATGCTTGGACTCTTAAGGATCTGAAAGGCCTGCAAGGAAAATAATAAATCAAAGGAGACTAGGGTTGGCCGGTCTAAGACCCTCCGATGGTGAAGTTAGTCTTCCTTCTCCAAATGAAGAAAACTTCTAATTTTATTAAGAGTGTCTCGAGAGATTCAAACTTACCTCCTGTGTTGGAGAGAGGGTCCTTATATAGGGCCGAAGCGACGGTTATTATCTTGCAACTGCTCCCTCATTTGTGGAAGCTAGGAGATAACCGTTTTGGGGAAGTTTGAAAATAACTTCTCTCACATAGCGCGTATTTCTTGACTGAGTAGAAGGATTTGTTGAGGCTCGTCCATCCTTGGACGAGTGATGCTGAGAGAACTTTGGACGAGGCTATGAATCCTTAGATCTAAATTGAATGGAGAACGGGTTATATGTATGGTTGCAGTGTGGGATTGTCGAGCTGGTCTTGTGGGTGTGTTTTGTCCTTTTCCAGACGACAGCGCAAGGACGAGTGGATCATTGCCCTGGACGAGCTTGTCTCTGGACGAGCTCGTCCTTGTGGATGACGTATAAGGACGAGCTATGCTAGGTACCATCAGTTGCCCCTTCGTCCTTGTCTTGTCGTCTCACAAGATGTATCGTATTTTTCTCTTTCCTTTAATTGTTGCGTATATATCTTTATTATTTCGAAAACGCAACTTCAATCATGACTCCTCGTTTTTTGAGTAACGCCACGTGGCGTGTTTTGGTTGGCTCCGCTGCTTTTAAGGGGTGAAAATGTTTCCTATAAATAGTGGAATTCCTCCACTGCCCCTTTCACTTCGAAAGATTTTCCTCCTCGATCTGTCGTCTATAGCCTCGTTTAGAACTCACTCTGCGTCCATAGTCTTCCTCCGTCTAGAGCCAGGTATTTCTCACTCCTCGTCTTTAGGTTTACCTTTAAGTTTTTAAAGATGTCGACTGTGATTTCGTCGTCTAGCAATAGTATAGAAAAGGCTATTGACGAGTACCAGGACGTCACTAGCTATAGCAGTTCTGATAGTCATAGTAGTAGTGGTAATGGGGGGAGTAGCACGGACGAAGGCTATATTTCTGGTGTCCCTGGGGTTCCCTTAGACGTTCTACAGGAAGAACTAAGGAAAACTTCTGGGTCTCATGCAGGCACCTCGTCCAACGTCCCTCCATCTAGTCCTTTGGACGAGGAGGAGACCGTTTATAGCTGTGCCATAGGCGTTTCGTCAAAAACAACCGAGCAAAGGCTCATCAATCTTAAGTCCTGGTACCAAATCCCTGACGAACTTAATCCTAGATTGCCCGTCCGTGGAGAGTGGTGCTGTAGCCCTCGTTTTGGCATAGGCGTTTATGAGGCCTATTTTTTGGGGGGCTTGAGGCTTCCTTTGAATTCTTTTGCTAGAGAGTTATTGGTTAGATTAGGTTTAGGAGTCTGTCAGTTTAATCCTAATGCATGGAGATTGATCATCTCTATGCAAGTTTTGTGGAGAGAAGTGTTTGGGGGGGACCGTCCTCTCACAGTGGACGAGTTTCTCTACTGTTACAAGCCCTTTGAAATAAACCAATCTCTTGGCTTTTATCAGTTCATAGCTAGGGGCTCCAATTGTAGGTTGATTAAGTCTTTGGCCTCGTCTGATAGGAACTGGAAGACGGAATTCTTTTTCGTCTCTGGTATTTGGGCTGGGCACCCTGTGGACGTTGGTAGGGATACATTTGCCCCTTATGAGGGAAGCTTAGGGAACCTTCGTCCTGAGGGTAAGTCCTTTACCCCCATTTTTTTTTTTTTTTTTTATACTTATACTTTCAGTATCTAACTTTCAATTGCTTGTTTGCTTTACAGCTGTTGCCCGTCCTTCCCTAAGCAAGTTTCTTCGTGACCGCGTCCAAAGAGCTCGTCTACACCCTGACAGGGATTTCCACTCTTTGGTTTCCCTTAGACGTTTTGCTAAGTGGGGACTTGGTCCAACACCGTCCGACGAGGCCATCGCACACGAAGTCACTATTCGTAGACGTAAGTTTCTGACTTAACAAAGATATGTTTCTTTGTTTATTCTTTTCTCCTTTACTTTGGTTTTATTTTTAATTTTTACTTCCTTTCTTTGTAGGAATGACGACAATGAAAGAGAATAGGGGAAAGGAGCCTATGGGCGAGGGGAGTCGTCCAGAGGTCCATTCCCAGACTCGTCCTTCTACAGGGGATAAGAGGAAGAGTTTGTCAAAAACTTTAGATCTGGGAAACCTTCCTAGTCGCAGAGGGAAGAAGCCCAAGCATGGGTCGTCCCAAACGATGACCAAGTCTACCCTCCCCTCGTCTCAGACGTCAGTCCAGATCTTGGACGTGGATTCTCCAACCCCTGAAGTTACTCCGTCCAAGACCCCTCCGTCGAGGTCAGCTGCGCCTACCTCGTCCCAGCCTCCAAGGATCCCCTCGAATCTAATTGAAAATGAAGATTTGGCTTGGGAACGATTTGAGAAGGTCGTGTTGGACGAGGACATAGCTGCGTGCTATGACATGTCTTTAAAAGATTTTGAACATTCTGGCGTCCACGATCTTTTTAAGGTGTGTAACCTTATCTTTGGGTCGTCGTTCTTTCCTTCCCTTTTTTTTTTTTTTTTTTTTTTTTTGAACTTCCCTTCGTCTAACCTTTATCCTACTTTGCCATTGTAGGCAATGTCCAAGTTCATCGCGGCGTCTAGGCAGGCCACTGATTTGGACAGGACGAGGGTCTTGCTGGAGACGAGGGTGCAGGAAGTGAAGGACGAATGTAAGAAGTGGGCTGAGGTGGCGGCCAAGTCCAAGGACGAGGTCAGGGAGTTGGAAAACCACGCTGAAGAATTGAAGGCTGACATCGTCGAGAAGGATACTCGTCTTGGCCACCTTCAACAGAGGAATGATGAGCTGAGTACCCTTCTCGAGAAAGCCAGGGAAGAAGCAATCGCTCAGTTCAAGGCGTCCAAGGATTATACTGATCTTTTGGACGCCAATTATGCAGCAGGGTTCGAGGATTTCAGGATGGACGCTGCAGAGAACTTCCCTGGGTTGGACTTCAGTGTCATCAAACTCAACATTGGTGGTGCCACCACTAGCTCCCTCCTCCATACGAGCTCAGAGGATGTGAATATTGAGGACGACGCCACCACCCAACCCATTCAAGACGAGCCCAGTGATGACCCTCCTCAACCATGAAGACTTAGCTTTTATCTGCTTATTTCCCTGTTTTCTCTCTATATATATATATATATATATTTTTTTTTTTTTGTTTTTGGTTTTGGTCCGTTGTTTTGGACCTTTTGATGTAATTCAAATACAATTGATTCGTCCAAGTTACTGGGACGAGCGTATAAACATGTTTAATCTTTGTTTAGGTTTTTCAGACGTTGGTTGTTATTGAATGCATGTTATTTTCCTTTACTTTTTCATTCATTTGAATGTTGTATGGAATCACTTGCATCCCTGTACTCCCAACTTTCATTGTTCATGAATTTATTTGTTTTGAATATCATTAGATTCTATGGCATTCGTCCATGGGCGTTATTTTTCAAACGTCATGGAGTTATATTTCCACTTACTTATTTGGACGGCTCTTTACTCGTCCTTAGGGCTAAGACGAACGAATGAAGGTCTCATGGACGACTTGCCTAAGGGCTTGGCTCCTTAAAGTAGCCCTAAGGATCACATGCATTCCTCGTCCATGACTATGGTCGTCTGTTTATTAGACGTTGCCTTGTCTAGGATCGTCTGTTATGTAGACGTTTGCCTGGTTTGTTTCCTTGAAGGAAAGTTTAGACGTTATGCCCCTTTGTCTAAGGGTTTGCTCTCGTCTTTAACCTTGGTTTGTTTCATAGACGGGGTCATGGAGTTTGCCATATTATCTGTATTTAAACACTCAAACCATACTCATTATTGAATACAACGTCGACAAGTATGGCACATAGTGCCTTATTATACAGACATCCAAATGTTACTTCGTCCATAGCTAGTGTAATAACTAAGCAGTTTGGGATAAAAACATTACTAAAAACATTACATAATATTGAATAATAACAGCAAGTACTCCTTTTGGATTCGTCCAAAAAGGGTCTCGTCCAGGCTGATGATTGTTACTGGTAATACCTTCTCAGATGCTCAACGTTCCAAGGGTGTTCCAATTTTCTCCCGTCCAATGCCTCTAAGTAGTACGACCCCTGTCTTTTGCAGTTGACAACCCTGTAGGGTCCTTCCCAATTGGGTCCCAACTTTCCATGAGCTGGGTTTTTGGTTGCAAGAGAGACCCTTTTCAAAACGAGGTCCCCTACGTTGAAACGTCTTGGTTTAACCATCGCGTCATATTGTCTGGACATGAGGTTTTTGTACCTCGCTATTCTCTGCTCCGCATCTGCCCTTATCTCGTCTATCAGATCAAGGTTAAGGCGCAGTTGGTCTTTGTTGTCCTTGGACTGGTAATTCATCACTCGGTGATTGGCCATGTGAATTTCAGCAGGTATCACTGCTTCACTTCCATAGGCTAACTTAAAAGGAGTGTCTCCCGTAGGAGTTTTCGCAGTGGTTCTGTAAGCCTATAAGACGCCGGGTAGCTCGTCTGGCCATAGCCCCTTTGCCCCCGCAAGCCGGGTTTTGATGAGTTTCAACAAAGAGCGGTTTGCAACTTCGGCCTGACCGTTGGCTTGAGGGTGGGCGGGGGAGGAGTAATGATTGTTGATTCCGAAGTGCTTGCAGAAATCTCTAAAAAGGGCATTATCAAATTGCCGCCCATTGTCGGACACCAAAACCTTGGGCACTCCAAATCTGCACACGATGTTTTTCCAGACGAAGTTCTTCACATTTTGCTGTGTTATTTTTGCTAAGGGTTCTGCTTCTATCCACTTGGTGAAGTAATCAACCCCAACCACCAAGAATTTCATCTGTCTGGTTCCGAGTGGAAAAGGACCTAAGATATCCAATCCCCATTGGGCGAAGGGCCATGGGGCCGTCATTGGAGTTAGATATTCGGCCGGTTGTCGGGGGATATTGCTGAAACGCTGACATGGGTCACATACCTTGACGTACGCCTTTGCGTCTGCTTGGATGGTTGGCCAGTAATATCCTGCACGGATGACCTTATGAACCAACGCTCTTGCCCCCGAGTGGTTACCGCACGCTCCTTCGTGGATTTCTCTCAACACATAGTTCGACTCGTCCGGGGCTAAACACCTCAAGTAGGGCTGGGAAAAACCCCGTTTGTACAGCACTTCACCCATAAGGATATACTTGGCAGCTCGGATTCTTACCTTCCTGGCTTCTCCTTCGTCTTGTGGAAGCCTTCCATCTTTAAGATAGGCAATTATTGGAGTCATCTAGTTTTCTCTTTCTCCTACCTCTTGGACTTCTGGGAGGTCTATGCTTGGCATGTATTGAACTTCGTCAATCTTCTCCATGGTTTCTCCTGAAGAGGCTGCTTTCGCCAAGGCATCTGCTTCCATATTTTCTTCCCTCGGGAGTTGGATAAATATGGCGTCGTTGAATCCCTTGATGAGTTGCCTTACTTTATCTAGATATTTCATCATTCGTCCTTCCTTGGCTTCACATGTTCCATTTACTTGGTTAATGATCAACTGGGAGTCTCCTCGGACGACGATAGATTCTGCCCCTAGAGCTTTGGCTAACTCTAACCCCTTAAGGAGTGCCTCATACTCGGCCTCGTTGTTAGTGGGTTGGTATTGTAGTCGTACGGCATACTCCAACTTATCCCCTTCGGGTGATCTAAGTACAACCCCGACTCCTCTCGAATGCAACGTGGACGAACCGTCTATGTTAATATCCCACTTCCTAACTCCACTTGATTCGTCCAGCTCTCCTTGTCCAGGGGTAAACTCCGCAATGAAGTCTGCTAGCACTTGTGCTTTAATTGCCCTCCTTGGTTGGTATCTGACATCGAACTCACTGAGCTCCACAGCCCATTGGACAAGTCGTCCTGCCGCTTCTAACTTATTCATTGCTTTCTTTAAGGGGTGGTCCGTTTGGACGTTGATAACATGAGCTTGGAAGTAATGCCTCAGCTTCCTAGAAGCTGTAATCAATGCAAAAGCTAGCTTTTCCATGAAGGGATACCGTCCTTCCGCCCCTTTGAGTGCTTGGCTCGTGTAATACACCGGTTTCTGCACCCCTGCTTCTTCTCTGATCAAAGCGGAGCTCACTGCATTTGGGGATACTGCCAAGTATAAGTACAACTCCTCACCAGGGACTGACGGGCTTAACAAAGGCGCTTCGGTGAGATATGTCTTCAAGTCTGCGAAAGCTTTTTGACATTCGTCCGTCCATTCAAACGCCTTTCTAAGAACCTTGAAGAACGGTAGACACTTGTCAGTGGCTCTAGAGACAAACCTGTTGAGGGCAGCAACTCGTCCGGTAAGGGACAGGACTTCCTTGATATTTTGTGGGGGCGTCATATTCAATATTGCTTGAATCTTGTCAGGGTTCGCTTCAATTCCCCTTTGTGACACCATGAAACCTAGAAATTTGCCTGACGAAACCCCGAAAGCGCACTTACTTGGGTTCAGCTTCATGTTGTATTGCCTGAGCATGTTAAAAGTCTCTTGCAGGTCGTCCAAATGCTTTTCTTCGTCTAGGCTTTTTACTAGCATGTCGTCAACATAGACTTCTACATTTCGACCAATCTGGGGCTGAAACATGTGGTTTACCAACCTTTGGTACGTTGCCCCCGCATTCTTTAAGCCAAAAGGCATCACCTTGTAGCAATACAGGCCTTGACTAGTGACGAATGATGTCTTCTCTTGGTCTCTTTCATCCATTCGTATCTGGTTATATCCGGAGAAGGCGTCCATAAAGCTCAGCAACTTATGTCCCGCAGTTGAATCCACCAATTGATCAATGCGCGGCAATGGGTAACTATCTTTGGGACAGGCTTTGTTTAAATCAGTGAAATCCACGCACATTCTCCATTTGCCATTAGCCTTCTTGACCATCACTACGTTGGCCAACCGGTCTGGATAATAAACTTCTCGAATAAAATCCGCTGCAGTTAGCTTTTGAACTTCTTCTTTGATGGCATTATCTCTCTCGGGGGTGAACACTCTTTTCTTCTGTCGAACAGGCTTCGAGGAGGCGTGGACGTTGAGATGGTGGGTGATGACAGCGGGGTCTATACCCGGCATATCTTCATGCGTCCATGCAAACACGTCAATGTTTTTTCTTAAGAACAGGACGAGGTCTTCTTTTATCTTATCTTCCATTTCCACTCCAACCCTTGTATACCTCTCGGGTTTATCCTCGTCCAAAGAGATATCTTCTAGTGCTTCAGTTGGCTCTGCCACGGCTCGTCTTTCCTCAATATTCATCATTTGTGTCTGCTCGTCCATGGCTAACATAGCCAGATAGCACTCTCTCGCTGCCAATTGGTCTCCTTGTACCTGCCCTACCCCATGCTCCGTAGGGAACTTGACTGACAAGTGATAAGTGGAGGTGACTGCCTTCCAACTATTTAAAGTTGGCCTTCCTATGATGGCATTGTAAGAGGATGAACAGTCAACCACCAGGAAATTCACGTTGCTAGTTACCTGCTGTGGGTATGTGCCCACTACCACGGGCAAGGTAATGGTACCCACTGGCTGCACCTTCATCCCTCCGAACCCCACCAAGGGTGAATTCACCGGACGAAGTTGGTTTCGTCCAAACTTCATTTGTTGAAAAGCGGGATAATACAAAATGTCCGCTGAACTTCCATTATCCACCAACACTCTTCTTGTTATATAGTCTGCGATAAGTACAGTGATGACGATGGCATCATCATGGGGGTGATGAACCCTTCCAGCATCCTCGTCCGTGAACGTGATGGCCTGCTTGTTCATTGTCCTATCTCCGGACGACCGTCCAGAGAGCTGGACGTTCTGCACTACCTTCAAGTAAGACTTCTTCGCTTTGGACGACTGTGCCATTGAATTTCCTCCTATGATTACTCTTATTTCTCCGAGCGGGGGACGTGGTGGTTCCTCCGCCTTTGCTTTCAGCTTGTCGTCCTTGTGATCTCGTCCAAGAAAACTTCTTAACTTCCCTTGTCTGATAAGGTTTTCTATCTGTTGTTTCAAATCAAAACACTCGTCGGTGTCATGCCCGTGGTCCCTGTGGAAGCGACAATATTTGTTTCTATTGCGCTTATTGGGATCTCCCTTCATCTTTTCAGGCCATTTTAGGGAGGGGTCATCTTTGATTTGCATGAGCACCTGTTCCAACGGCGCATTCAACTGCGTGTATTGCTGGGTTCTCGCTGAGGGGCCTACCTTCTTACTGTCCCGATCCTTCTTGTCTTCCATTCGTCCCTTCTTTGGACGAGTACCTTGTTCGGAGTGACGCATGGAATTCTCCATTCTCTCAGCCCTCTTCCTTTTCTTGGCTATGATTGCATCTTCGGCATTCATAAAGTTTTGGGCCGAGTGAACGAGTTCGGCCATGGTCTGAGGCTCCTTTTCGTAAAGCTTGTGGATGAATAAGTCAGAATTTACCCCATTGTGGAAGGCTGCCAACAGCAACTTGTCATCTACTTCGTCTACCGTCAGGGCTTCTCTGTTGAAGCGAGTGATGAAGGATCGCAAACTTTCATTCTCTCCTTGTTCGATGGTCAACAGGCTGGACGAGGAACGCTTATGCCTTTGTCCTCCAATGAAATTGTTAACGAACAATTTGCTCAACTCCTCAAAGGAACTTACTGTGTTTGGTGGTATTTTACTGAACCACACCCGCGCTGGCCCTTTAAGGGTAGTCGGGAAGGCTCTACACATGATCTCGTCTGGGACCCCCTGGAGATGCATTGTGGTCTTGAATGTGGCGATATGATCGAATGGATCCCTCGTTCCATCATACGAATCTAGGGAAGGCATCTTGAATTTTGGAGGTAATGGATGGCCATTGATTACAGCCGTAAAAGGGGAGTCCGTTCGATGGACTAAGTCTTCTACAGGATTTGCTCTTCTCATATTCTCCCGCGTCTCATCCATGACTTTTTTCATCTGGTCCATCTCCTTCTCCAGATGCGGCACCCTTCGCGAAGTGGCGCCACGCGATTGGCTTTCTGGACCAGGATTTCCTCTGTCTTCTTGACTTTGGGCCTGTCCTTCAACGTATCCCTCGTAGCGTTGTCTTCGTTCATTGATCTCCCTCGTCAACTCTTGGTTTTGGCGGGTTAACTCCGCCATAGCGGCTGCCATGGACTGTATGTGTTGAACCGAAGACGGTTGCATGGCAGGAACCGATTGGCGATCCCGGTGGGGATTGCTGGAAGCATCCCTGCTTTCTTGGTGGCCCGGGCTGGTGGCCCTCGATCTTGTCCGAACCATACAGCCTTTTGTTGGAGAAAGCGTGAAACGAAACTACAAACACCAAAATTCACGAACTTTCCCACAGACGGCGCCAACTGATGATGCTCCTTCGGAATCAGTAGGCTGGATGCTTGGACTCTTAAGGATCTGAAAGGCCTGCAAGGAAAATAATAAATCAAAGGAGACCGGGGTTGGCCGGTCTAAGACCCTCCGATGGTGAAGTTAGTCTTCCTTCTCCAAATGAAGAAAACTTCTAATTTTATTAAGAGTGTCTCGAGAGATTCAGACTTACCTCCTGTGTTGGAGAGAGGGTCCTTATATAGGGCCGAAGCGACGGTTATTATCTTGCAACTGCTCCCTCATTTGTGGAAGCTAGGAGATAACCGTTTTGGGGAAGTTTGAAAATAACTTCTCTCACATAGCGCGTATTTCTTGACTGAGTAGAAGGATCTGTTGAGGCTTGTCCATCCTTGGACGAGTGCTGCTGAGAGAACTTTGGACGAGGCTATGAATCCTTAGATCTAAATTGAATGGAGAACGGGTTATATGTATGGTTGCAGTGTGGGATTGTCGAGCTGGTCTTGTGGGTGTGTTTTGTCCTTTTCCAGACGACAGTGCAAGGACGAGTGGATCATTGCCCTGGACGAGCTTGTCTCTGGACGAGCTCGTCCTTGTGGATGACGTATAAGGACGAGCTATGCTAGGTACCATCAACTACGATTATTTTAATGAAGGGGTTGCATGTTGTTAGGTTCTAAGGAATTAGGAACTAATGTATTAGAACTTCAATTTGTAGTGTTGGCAAATCATGATCAAAACAATCTTTAGTCTTGTGTTAGACTTGCTCAAAGTATGGCTTTTTGTGTAAAGTTGGAATCGAGTTAACTGCAGAATTTACTGTGCACTTCTGTCTGACTCGATCGATCGAGAATTAGACTCAACCGATCGAAAGTCGTGCAGAATGTTTTTCTGCAGAATTTTCCAACTCAGCCCTAGCTCATTTAATGTATAGGGTTTTATGTTTTGCCCTAAGTATATAAGGGAAAACCCTGGCTATGTTTTTATAGTTCTGAATGCTCTGTTTGTGAATCTAATTGTTAGATCTAAAGGTGTTTACCTTCACATACACTTAGGGTTTCCAAACTTAAGATTTATGTCAAGAGATTGGTAAATCATACAGTTGCAGAATCAAAGAGTTTCAAGATATACAAGCAGGTGTGCTTGTGCTTTGCTGAGAATTCAAGGAAAGAAGGAGTCTGTGGTCTCGGAGCTGTCATGTGGTCATGGTAGTAAATTTCCTACAGGCAAGTAGCAATAGGATGTTAGTGGTCTAAGTCTCTATTGTGTAAACTTCGATTCTTTCATAATGAATTCGTTTTACCTTGAGGATTGCTAGGTTAAATCCTCCCCAGGTTTTTTACCGGTTTGGTTTTCCTGGGTCATCATATCATGTGTTCTTTATTATTCCGCACTTTTACATGATTTGATATATTTGTGTTAACCTAGATCTGAATAATTTACTTAAGTTAATCACTTGGCTAAATAACTAGGTTAATTTGTTTGGGTTTAAGGGGTCTAAACAAACTTACAAGTGGTATCAGAGCGGGTAGCTTTTTGTTTTTGATCTTTTGATCTTTGAGCTAATCCTTGACCCCTGTTGTCATGGGACACGGACACTCTCTTGTTGTTCCACCTCATTTTGATGGGAACAATTATGCCTATTGGAAAGTAAGGATGAAAGCATTCTTAAAATCTATTGATGAGAGAGTCTGGAACTCTGTTGAATATGGATGAGAGAAGCCCACTACTCTTGTGAGTGAGTGGCAAACTTCTCAAAAAGAGGCAGCTGCTTTTAATAGCAAAGCTATGAATGCTATTTTCAATGCTGTCTCCATGGAGGAATTAAAGAGAATCTCAAATGTTGAGGTTGCTCATACTGCTTGGAATATCCTCCAGACTGTGCATGAAGGCACAAAGGCAGTTAAGATTAATAAGTTGCAGCAATTGACTACTAGATTTGAAAGCATTAGAATGAATGATGATGAATCTTTTGATGAGTTCTATGCTAAACTGAATGATATTGTTAATTCTGCATATAATTTGGGTGAAATCTATGATCAACCTAAAATTGTTAGGAAGATTCTTAGATCTTTGACTGAGGATTTTAGACCCAAAGTGACTGCCATCACTGAAAGCAAGGATGTGGACTCCATCCCTGTTGATGAACTTGTAGGATCTCTTCAGTCCTATGAGTTGGACCTACCCAAGACTAACAAATCCAAATCAATGGCTCTTAAGTCAGTTGATGATGTTGAGGATGGTGGATTTGATGATGAACTCTCTGCTACAGAGATTGCCTATCTTGCTAAAAACTTTAGAAACTTTCTTAGGAATAATAACAGAAGGGTAAGAGACAAGAACACTGCTGAACCTAGAAATTTTAGAAGGAATGATCCTACTAAGGTTAATAATACTGAAAAACCTAAAGAGAAAGTTGGTCAACCTTCTAGTAATTCTATGGGACAACAATGTTATGGATGTCAAAAGTATGGTCATATGAAATCTGAATGTCCTACATACTTGAAGTCTAAGGGTAAGGCTATGGCTGTGACCCTTAGTGATGATGAAGTTTCTGACAATGAATCCGCTAGTGATGAGGATGGAAACTTCATTACTTTCACTGCTACTACTGTAGTTAATGAAAGCATGTCTGTTGAAGAGAACCCTTCTGATGGGGAACTCTCTAAAGATGCAGATCTACAGGAAGCCTTTAATAAACTTTGCAAAGTTGCTGCAAAGGATACTATGAATGTGGATTTAGGCTTAAAGAAAATTGCATCTCTTGAACTTGATAAGAAGAATTTGCTTGTGAAATTGTTTAAAGCTAATGAGCTTTAAAATAATGTGAAAACTGAGAACATGTGTTTACTTGAAAAAGTTAAAAACTTGGCATTTGAATTATCTGTTGCTAGAGAACAATCTAATAGGTCTGCAAGCTCCAAACTTGATCACATGTTGAGTGTTCAAAAGTCCCCTTCTGACAAAACAGGCTTAGGTTTTGTGGAAAGCATCTCTGTGCTTGAATCTCATTCCACAAATTTTGTTCCCTCTTCTAAACCTCCTAAGAGTGAGATTATCAAACCTTTGGTGAGTGAACCTGTTAAATCTGTAGATGTTACTCCACCTAGGAAGATTAGGGTTGATCTTCAAGAGTCTCATTCTAGAGCTTCTAATTGTTCTAAGGGAAAATTGCTTGAAAAGCCTGCATGGGTTTGTCATTTTTGTGGAAAGTCTGGACACATTCGTCCAAATTGTTTCAAGTTGCAAGCTGCGAAACGAGTAAATAAACCTAAAGTACCTATGCCTCAAGCACAAGATCCTATGGTACTTATTGGTGAATTGGTAAAGGCGTTAAACCTTTATTCCAATCCTGGAGTTGGTCAGAATTCTAATATGAATCATAACTCCAATGCAAGAGTTGCATCTAAAAGGTTTTGGATGCAAAATGCTAGACCTAATTAAGTTTGTCTGACATGGTCCTTGTGCTTCATTGCTCTATCTTTTGTGACCATTTTTTTTAGGATTTGCATTGCATAACATTCATGCATTTCATTCTAGGTTGTTTTATTTCATTTAAAAAAAAAATTATTTTTGTGCAAAATGTATTTTTGCTATATTTTTCTTGAATTTGAAGATAAGGTTGGTCAATCTAATTTGCATAACATGCTTATGTACCTTGTTTAGCTTAGATGCACTTATTTTTACTGCACTTTACTAGCTGAAATTTTTGTAGTGCATGTTGTTTGGGAAGATGTTATAGTTGTTGATCACTTGATCTTGATCTTGAAATCGTATGTCTTTGATTGTTGGACTTGAACTTTTTGAGAAAGGCATAAATAACCATCTCATCACTGTTTATTAGCCAATCATGAACACCTTAGTGCATATCGTAAGATTTTGTACTCGAGAAAGTGTAGCACATGTACAAAAAGAACATAAGGTGTAGCCTCTATTAAAATGCTAAAATTGGTGTGTATATTATTGGGCTATAATAATTTCACAATTCAAATAAAATTGGTGTGTACATTATCCCGGTTTTGCTAATAAGTTTTTGATCAATTTCAATTGATATTAATTATGAGGCAAATCAAGAAACTTACATGATTGCAAGCTTTTATTCTAGGAGATGTGAGAGTTATATGATGTAGCTCTTTAAGTTATTGTCTCTTTCAAATTCATGTGATGAATTTTGTAGAAATTGTGATTAATCACTATGTGCATATCACCTCACATGTTTCTCAAGTTTCTGCTAGTTGCACACACTACACAAGTTATTCTCTACTAAACTGTATACATGTTATTGTGTGTTTTTGGTCTGACCAACCAAGTTTGAAAATTTCTTGAAATTAATGCAGAACATGTTTGCTATTTGAGTTCTTGAGGGAAATTTAGAGAAAATCTTGTTTTGGGAGATCTGGGATAAATACATGTGTTTTTGGAAAACTTTTCATCTCATACTCATGCATTTTATTCATAAAATCCAATGCTTTGAGGAGTTTTTGCACTAAAAATGCTTCGTTTTTCAAAAATTCAATTTTTTCAGAATTTTGATCGATCGAATCTATTTTTCGACTGATCGAAATTGTTTCAAAAATCCTTGGAAAGTCTTGGGTTGTTTCGATCGGTATTCGATTTGTACTGGATCAATCAAGGTATTTTCGACCGATCGAATCTGTTTTTCGATTGATCGAAAATCGGGCTGAGTGTTTTTTTAAAAGGAATTTTTTCTCATGTGATTCTTCACTTTTCTAAGAACTATTCAAATACTTTTCAATCTCAACCACCGGTCAAAGCATCCAAGGATTTTCTTGTCGTTTTCCTCCGTTCTTTTTGCATCAATTCTCTCTCCCAAAGCCGGTAAGACCTTTTTACCCCTTCTTTTGATTTTATTTTCATTTTTCATGCATTTTTTCATGCATTTTTTGGGTATTTTTGGCATTTGTTAATTTGGTATTTTTGGTATTTTTTTGGGTGTTTTTCTTTCAAATTAATCATGGGTTTTTGTGGGGACACCATATACAAGTATAACATGTGGTTTAATTTGATTAATTTGGTGTTTTGTAGACAATTTGAAAATCTAGGGCTTGAAATTGATGAATTTGGGGATTTTGTTCAAATTGATATAAATTGATGAAATTGGCTTGTTAGATTGATTAATTTGGTCATTATATTGTGTTTCCTAACTGATGTGTTGATCAATTTCTCAATTTGTTGTGTTTTGTAAAATTGGGTTTTTGAAAATTGGGAATTTTTTCATTAAAATTCATGCTCAAGCCAATTTTGTTAATTTGGATCATATTTGAACTATGTCACTGCATTAGTTTATGCATCATTTGCTTTTCATGCACATGCATCATATAGATTGATATTTCTATATTTTATGCTGTGCTAACTTGCGGTTTGCCCTTGGTTTCTCTGTTTTTTTTTTGTCTGTGTCTCTCTCTCCTTAGCAACATGCCTAGGAAAACCAGAGCCCATAGGACTCCTGTTCCTTCTCCTTCTTTTGATAGTGATCGGTTTCCTAGTGAGAAGACCCAAGAGACATATGAGACCCTTAACTTTAGGCGTCATATTTGGGGTGAGCGTAGGGTCATTTTAGATGAGGTTGATCCTGAAGTGAGATGTAATTTTGAGCGTTAGGGTTGGTTACCTTTGTTGGATATAGATCATCCACCTCCGGCTATCTTGATTAGAGAGTTCTACTCGAACCTCTCTATCCACGTCTATGATACCAACACTCTAGTTAAGAATTGGTTACGAGGTGTGGAGTATCACACTACCCCTTCGGTAGTGTCTGATGCTCTTGGGGTGCCTATTGTCGATCATCCTGTCTTTCCTTATGAGGAGTTTCCACCTCTTGATGACGTGATGTCTTACATCACTGAGTCTTCTATCCAATGAGGTTCTGATCCTCGAATCACGTCTGCTGAGCTCTCTGAGCTTCATTATCTTTTCTTTAGGATTGCCTGTCATTCCTTATGGCCCATTTCTCATCTCCACACCATCCCTATTGAGCGATGTGTGTTTTTGTATGCTTTTGTCACTGATGCTACTATCAGTTTTCTTCATCTGTTTCTTCGTTCTTTGAACAAACTGAGCTCTCTGAGCTTCACTATCTTTTCTTTAGGATTGCCTGTCATTCCTTATGGCCCATTTCTCATCTCCATACCATCCCTATTGAGCGATGTGTGTTTTTGTATGCTCTTGTCACTGATGCTCCTATCAGTTTTCCTCATCTGTTTCTTCGTTCTTTGAACGAAGTGCATCGTAGTAGTTCTATGGCTTATGCTTTATTCTTTCCTGTCTTTATTCATAGGATTCTTCTTCATCTAGGTTTAGGTGATTTTCTTGCTTCTGGGCTCGTTCACATTATTGCTCCTATAGGTGCTACCTTTCTGAGGCAAAGGGCTGCTCAACTTCGAGCTAGCTCTAAGTGTCCTAGGATAGAGCCTTCCGGTGTCACTCCACCTCCTTCGTCTTCTATAGATGCTCCTGCGGCTGCGATGTCTACTGACCCTGCTACTGTTGCTGCTGATGTTCCTCCACCTTCTCCTTTGGATGTTTCTGATATTCGTCGGACTTTGGACACTGTCATGATCGTTCAGGCGGCTCATGGTCAGCTACTAGTGGATGTACTTGATGAACTTCGTGCTTTGGAGAGCGGATTTGGCGAGTTTTCGTCGTTCTCCTCCGCCGCCTCCTTTTGATGATGAGCGAGTGCTCTTTGACAATTCGTCACAAAAAGGGGGAGTACAGTTCAACTGTGGAGTACATATCTTGTAGAGGAGATTTTTGTCTTAGGGGGAGTTTTGTATCTTGTTGTGATACTGAGGAGCTTGTGGAATCTTTTAGATTGTATCTAGGTGCTTCACTGTATATTTACATTTTTGGCTCATGATAGGGGAGATATATTTCAGATACATTTTTCTGTATATATTTCTTGTTTCACTTTATTGATTTATATTTATGATGTTATTCATGATATATGTCTTTATTTTGTGTTATGTGAAATCAAGAAATTTTTATTTTTACTTGTATTTCCACACATGCGTTTATGTGTTTGTTAAGTGTTACAAGAATATACAGGTTGATTTAGTCGTGCTGCTGTCTACTTTTGCAACTGATGGATAGTAGTTAGGTTGAATTGTTTAGTGGCTATTGTGTTGTAATGGGCTGTTTAATTTGTAAACTTTGAACTTTTTGTTAAGTCTGTGTTTTGTCATGGATTGCCAAAGGGGGAGTTTGTTAGGTTCTAAGGAATTATGAACTAATGTATTAGAACTTCAATTTGTAATGTTGGCAAACCATGATCAAAACAATCTTTAGTCTTGTGTTAGACTTGCTCAAAGTATAGCTTTTTATGTAAAGTTGGAATCGAGTTAACTGCAGAATTTACTGTGCACTTTTGCATGACTCGATCGATCGAGAATTAGACTCGATCGATTGAAAGTTGTGCAGAATGTTTTTCTGCAGAATTTTTTAACTCAGCCCTAGCTCATTTAATGTATAGGGTTTTATGTTTTGCCCTAAGTATATAAGGGAAAACCCTAGCCACGTTTTTATTGTTCTGAATACTGTGTTTGTGAATCTAATTGTTAGATCTAGAGGTGTTTACCTTCACATACACTTAGGGTTTCCAAACTCAAGATTCATGTCAAGAGATTGGTAAATCATACAGTTGCAGAATAAAAAGAGCTTCAAGATATACAAGCAGGTGTTCTTGTGCTTTGCTGAGAATTCAAGGAAAGAAGAAGTCCGTGGTCTCAGAGCTGTCACGTGGTCGTGGTAGTAAGTTTCCTACAGGCAGGTAGCAATAGGATGTTAGTGGTCTAAGTTTCTATTATGCAAACTTCTTTCTTTCATAGTGAATTCATTTTACCTTTAGGATAGCTAGGTTAAATCCTCCCCAAGTTTTTTACCGGTTTGGTTTTCTTGGATCATCATATCATGTGTTCTTTATTATTCCGCACTTTTACATGATTTGCTATATTTGTGTTAACCTAGATTTGAATAATTTACTTAAGTTAATCACTTGGCTAAATAACTAGGTTAATTTGTTTGGATTTAAGGGGTCTAAACAAACTTACACATGTATAATAAAGTCTTGGGATATAATTTATTAATAAGGCCTAGAGTGCAATTATATTCATATAGTGATATTGAATATAATTAATGGTAACTTTGGACTTATCAATAGTTGACAGAAAAGCCAAAGGCCTATTGGAGCTAGAGTCTTATTTGTTCCCTTTTAGTCCCACTCCAAGACACATACTAGAGCCCAATTGGAATGGCCCAAAAGACTAGCCCAATTAGATAATCAGTTATATATAAGGAGAGAAACATACAAAATTTTTGATATTCTTTTAGAAAGTTTTCTGAGTGGTTTTCATTATAATCACATGAGAACATGAAATGGTTTGTGTGTGAGTGTTGGACACTCTTTTATTCTCTCCTTGAAAACTGATTGAGAGACCACACTTCTTGGGCATTAAGTAGGATTAGAGTGAATATTAAAAGTGTTCCCAAGTGCTTCTAATCTTTTGTTTTGAATTTCACCGCACCAAAGTACGCTCTCTTGTTCTTAAATTATGAAACTTACATAGTACATGTTATCAATTGGGAATGAAGTAGATTCGTTAATTTTTCGTTGCGTATGTTTTGTATGTGATACAAACATGTATTTCTCCAACATTTAATGCTTTAAGAAACAAGGTTTCAAGTTCAAGTGTTAAAGCCATACAAGTCTGTCTAAGAAACAAGTGAGAAAGTGTTGCATTTTAAAACTCGACAGCTAGCTCGACAACTGGCATATATCGAGGTTTAAAAGCTGCTGAAGCCCATAGCTCGATAGCTAGCTCGATAGATGACTATCTATCGAGGTTTATGAAATTTAGTTTTTTAGAATTGATTTCAATCTAATTCGTGGGTGTATGTTTGGGCTTTTTTTTTTCTCACAACCTTAGACATATATAAGGATTGTTTTAAGCGTCGTCACAGGTTACACACTTGCCCAAGTTCATGCAAATTGTGACTGTAGACAGAATTTGCCCTAGAACATCTTTCTTTTGAAGAAGCTGTTGTGTTTGTACACCGTAGGGTTTTGTGACCAAGCAATTTCATGATCTTCATCGTGTGATGAACTGAAGAACTTTGCGGCTAACATCCTTCTCAAGTTGGTGATTAAGTCGCTTATTAGAATCTGTATAATTGGTTAGTCATGTACTAAGAGTCGTGCAATTAAAAGGAGAGATTGTCACTACAGAACATGTCCAATTGAGTATTGGAGTAAGGGTTCTACTATAAGTTGGCATAAGGTACTAGGATTCCTTTACTTGTAACCGCTTGTTTTGATAATAGTGGATTCTCGGGAGTGGTGACCTTAAAATCACCCGGTGTTTTGTTGTGTTGGTTTTTCCCATTTGTATACAAATCACCGTGTCATTTATTTTCTGCTGCATACTTAGTTATTTGGTGATTTTTTTGTGATGCCACGTACGTTGCATGTTAATTTGATTAATTAATAAACTTGGTTAATTTATCAATTAATATATCACAAGGGGTCAATACATTCTTGGCCTGTCATTTGTCAGATGCACACATATTAAATTCAATATGCAAATTAATGGATAACATATTGGATAATATGATATAAATATTGGCCACCATAGTCTAAAAGACTGATTTCACCAAGCAAGGTGGGTGCCTAACACCTTCCCACCTTGTAACATAGTCTCCGTGCTTAGATCAAGTATTTATTCATATAATTTTCAATCTCTAGATTGTAATTAGGAAACAAAGCCATGTACTTTATCTTAGATTGTATCTAGGACCAAAGCTGTGTAATTTCCTACGATGAATGTACATTCATTCTTAAATCAATGAAATGAGGAATTTTTCAATTATGGTTTTCTTATTTTTTCCAATAATTAAATAAGTGGCAACTCCATTGTAAAGCCCTTAGTCTAAAGGGGAAAATATAATCAGCCGAACCTCCATTTTGAGAGGCAATAACACAACTCCACCTATTCACGTGGGTTTGGCCCAATTCCAAAACGGGCCGGGGGTGAGGTCTTTCACACCCTATAGGTGGTGGCTGAGTGAGATACAGGCTGTATGACCACTGGTCAGGCTTCATCTTGTCATTAATGCGGCCAATTGGGTTGTTGCAGTGTATTCAATGTAGAGGTGATGGTTGCTTTATAGGGCAGTTTTTTTCTACCTTTTCTTGTATCAGTCATCATTGGCCTCTTCGGCCTCCCGATTCTTAGTTGGGGAGGCTTTGACCTCGTCTACCACGTGGCTTTCCTAATGGTGCTTCCTCGGTTACTGGATGTCCCTCGGGAATATTTGCTCGTTGGATGTTTTAGCCATCTCGGCTGGACTAAAATTGATTTGAAGGCGAGTTGGGCCCAATTGCTTCTCGGGTACAATTTGGTAGGAATGGCATTCATAAACGTTCCCTCCCACAATAGCCACCCGAAATTCCACTTCCCTAAACACTGGGGGAAGTAGGGTTTTGGTAGAAAGTTGGGATGCTTGCGCGTGTTGTACGCTTTCACACGTAGGGGTGTCTTTTCAATTGGTCTGAGCACATTTTCTGATGCTCTAGATTCCCGATGCTACAGTTAATGCTGCAGGCAGCTATGTGTCCCCACGTTCTACGGTGAGATGAAGATTGTATGGTTTGAGTTTCTTCTTGATAAAAGAGAGGGAAAAATTACAGCCCCTTTCTCTACATATAAATGAGGGGTTAGGTCTTATTTCTTACCTTCAGCGATAAATTTCTCATACTCAGAAAAAGTTGCCTGAAGTGCTGTGCTCCTTACTATGTAAGTTATTCATACTTCCCTCGGTCTTCGGTCTTTTAGAGTCTTTTTATTCAATTCTTCCATTTTTACTCTTCCTAGGATAGGTAGGTTCGCTAGCTTAGTAGACACCCTCGAGAAAACGAGTCCTTTAAAGCCAAATATGGTATTCCCACTGGTGTCTCCATAGAACATTGTGAGATAGGAAAACAGTACACGAGACCAACCGGGGTTGTTGCCATTCCCATGATTGCCTTTATAGTGGGTGGAATGAGGATTCCCATGGATAGAGTCATAAGGGATTTTTTGCAGTTTTATAGAATTTTCCCTACCCAATGCTCCCCAAACCTTTTAAAGATCAAATAGTGTAGCTTGTCTAAACGAGAAGATGGGCATCAACCTTACCCACCATGATATCAATTGGGTGTATAGTTATCATGATAGTAAGGGTACGGGGTATTATCTTTGAACTAGGGTCCCCTTGGTTAGGTTGAAATCTTGTATTCCTAAAACTAACAAGGGCTTGGACGAAGATTACCTAATACTTTCGGGGGACTTGCATCACAAACTTCACTATCCCGTTCGAGATGGAATGCCAGGTGGGAAAAAAAAGGGGCCTTGAGCAGTGAACCTTTTCTTTCTTTTTCTTCTTTCCTATAACGAAGAGCTTTTCTTTTGTACATACATATCTTGATCCTCGATTTTGAATTCTTCTTTGTTCCTAATTTTTGTTTCTTCCTTCTCATGTTCTTTTCAGACAAGGACGCCACCACTTGTAACATTAACTAGGTTAACGGTCCTGATCTCAATAGGATTCTTCAATCTGAGATTTTCGTTCAGACCTACGGTCAGCTTCGTGCCGCTCACGTGATTCTTGGGTTCAAACCCATTTATACGCACTTTCAATCTCCAAAGCACGTAATTAAGGCTTGTGATCCTCGCCTTACCCATATTGACATCTTGGTTGAAGGTTTATCACCCCCCCCACCCCCAAGTAAGAACTCTCGAGGTTCAACTTGGTGCTTAGCAGGTTGCCCATCTCATTCAAATTAAAAAGGAGAAAATCCCCTTAAAAGAGGAAGAGGAAACAATTTTCGAGGGACCAGCAGACGAGGATCTTGAAAGGGACTTTGAAGTTTTTGCCCAATCATATTTTCTTCAAGAATTGGAAGTGCGTGCAGAACCTTCTTCATTTGCACAAGTGAGTGCCAACCAAGAGGCCACGAACATTCCCGAAGGCATGGTGATTAAGAAAACTCCCTCGAGCCTTCTATCTCTATTCCAATCTAATGTAGCAGCTTCCCCTTCATAACCCCCAACCCCACCTAGGCCCCCGACTCCAATCCCACCTTCGTCCGGGGGCGATCAGGCTTCTCCAGCTGAACCCGTGGAGAAGAAAAGATAAAGAGATAAGAAACAAAAAAAGGGGGTCATAAAGGAGGGCGAAATTCAAGTAATTAGAGATGGTATAGGATCCCTAATTTTACTCCACCCGCCACAACAAAAATATTACTTGAATAGGTAGCAATGATGAATTATATTAAGGTATATCAAGTAAAAAATGCATACTTTTTTTTTCATTTAAATTTTTTACATATTCAAAATTTCATAAAATCTCATGAAATAAAATTACAAATTACATTTTCAAAACAATATTATAACAAAGTCCAGGTGACAAGATATTAACGGTTTAGTAGAAAAGTAACATCAATGGTGTGTCTAAATAAAAACGAGTAACAACTTGTTCTCTAGACTTTATTACGAAATTGTTGTAAAACTGTTGTGCTGGTGTTACTACTTCAATTCCATGCACATATCGGATAGGCAACTTGAACCGTGTGGTGGAGGTTGGAAAGGACATATTACTATGATCAAAAGGGCTTCATATATTTTGGTCGCATCAAATAATTTTGATGATTCTTCGCTTTGAGTTACCAAAAGCAGGAGATTCTCACCCACATGCTTGTAAATGTATTATTATTGTAATCATCGTACTCACCTAAAACATGAATGGTGCCACCACCCACCTATCGTCTTTAACGTCTCTATTAGTATTTTTCACCCTCACTCTCCACTCTCTTAGTTTCACTCCACCGAGTCTCCACCTCCCTCATTTGTGCGCTAAAACTCTGAGCTAAACACACCCAATTCAAAGACCTCAACTTTCCTTCATTCCAAACAAAGGCACACACTTCATTTCCTCTCATTTTATTGAACCCCTTGTAACTGAAAGCTCAATTAGTGTAGAAACACTAATGCTTGTTTAAACCCCCAATTTTAAATTACGGCTTAGTTGCTTTTACTCTAACTTAACTAAGTGCGGAATAAGAGTAAAAGATGTGCAATAGACTGGAACACTACTCTAAGGCATAAGCAATTACAAAAAGCAATAAATGTAAAGCTTTAAAGAGTAAGGAAGAAAGATGCAAATGCAAGATAACACCAAGACGTGTTATCGAAGAGGAAACCAAAGTACTCGGCAAAAAACTTCTCCGCAGCCATCCAAGTCGAAATCAATTCACTAGTGAATAAGTTGGAGTACACGAATATCAAAAAGATCCTCCAAGCCTAAGCTACTCAATGTACTTGAGTCCTCCAAGCCTAAGCTACCAACGAACTTCTTGGAGTTTTGTCTTCACTAGTTATCTGGATCCCGCAATTCTGCCCGATTGCATCCGCCACTTAATGGCTTCTTCCAATGCTTCCCATAAGCACCAAAACCTTTCTCAACACTTAGAATGGGTGAGGTAAATGTTTGGGCTAAGAACCTCCCAAGGATGTGTAGATAGAGAGGTAGGAGTAATGGAAACTTTAGAGAAATGATGTAGAGGGTTGTGGATAAACAATCTCTAACTCTCAAGCATTTGGCTTGGGTTTTGTCTCTCAAAAGTTTCTTGTAAAGACCCCTTGTTCTTGTTTACATTTCGTGGGCAATAAGGATTTATATAGTGTTGGTAAAAGAATGTGAAAGAAACAATCAAAATAATCGGGCAGGGAGTTTCGCGGGTTACTCGCGACTTGGCCTAAGTTGTGAATGACTCTCGAAATCTAGCCTGTCAAAAACACTTCAAATTCCAGCATGTGCTTCTCACGTGGCTTGTTTTGCGGGTTAGCACTCGCAAGCCAGTCATGAGCTAGTCGCGAAATCCTCATCTTCACAAAATCTTCACCAAACTATCACACACAGCCTTTACGTTAAATCCCACAAAAATATAGGTAAATGATTGAATAGAATTTCAATTAAATTTGACACGGAATAAAAGCCAACATAAAGTAAAACACAACTTTAGAGTAACTTTTACTGATTTTGATTAGCTCGCTACTGTGTTTTTGTGTGTAATCACAGTGTGGTTTGTAGTTTTTCTTTTTTGGGTGTGGGAATTGCTTAATAATTTGTCGAATTCTCTAAATGTTTTTAATGGTTGGTGAGTCATCGAGTCTTGGGTTTTTGACAAACGAGGTTGTTTTGGGGAAGATGTGGAGTCAGAGTGTGGTTGTAGAGAGTGTGAGAGTCAGAAATGCAGTCAAGGTGGTGGCTTTGCCAGTGTTGTGTAGAAAAAATAGGAGGGTTGTAGTGGCGAATTTTTCTAAATCAAACCCACTGGGTGAATCACAGTTTGGTGTAGCTTCTGTTTCAATTTCAAAAGAAGGAGGTAACAGTGATAGCGGGCTTGAAGTAAAAGCTGATATTGATGGGAATGGTGGTAGGGATGTTCTTGGTGGAAGTGGAAATGGAAGATTTAGCGATGGTGGAGGTGGAGATGGTGTTGATGACAATGGGGATGATAAAGAGGATAAAATGGGCTTTTGCCCTTTTTTTTAAAAAATATCCAGGAAAATGCCCCATATTTGAAACTATTTAGAGAAATGCCATTGTTTTGAAACTCGATTTTCTAAAAATCGAGTTTCAATTTAAAACTTAATTTTTGGACAATCGAGTTATAGCAAACTGAAAATTAAAAAAAAAAAAAATTTCTAGAACCCGAGTTCATGGAACTCGAGTTCCATTAAAGGAACTCGATTTCCATGAACTCAAATTCCTTGAAAAAATTCAAGTGGAACTCGAGTTCCATGAACTCCTGTACTTTACATGGAACTCGAGTTCCCAAAAAAAAAAAAAAAAAAAATCCTAAATCTACGTTCACTATAACTTGATGTTTCAAAAATTGAGTTATACATTTGAAACTCAATTTTTATAAAATTGAGTTTCAAAAATAGAGACATTTTCCTAATTAGTTTCAAACATGAGGTATTTTGCTGGATATTAAAAAAAAAAAGGGTAGAAGCCCATTTTCTCCTTGATAAAGAAGGAGATGAGTTTGGGCCAATTTTGAAGTTTGAAGAGGTGATGAAGGAGACAGAGGCTAGAGGGGTTAGTCTTCCTTCGGATATGTTAGAGGCCGCGAAGAGCGTGGGGATTCGCTAATTGTTTCTTCTTAGATATTTGGATTTGCATGTATGACTTTTTTTTTTTTTTTTTTTTTGAAGTTTCTGTATCATTGTTATGTTTTTTCCCAACCAGTGATTTTGTTTATGTTTTTTCCCAACCAGTGATTTTGTTTATGTTTTTTCCCAACCAGTGATTTTGTTAATTGAATTGTAGGGGTCAGGCTGGCTTTTGGGTTTTGCAATGAAGTCATGCTCTATGCTTCGGAATCGAATGTTGGCTGATCCATCCTTTCTTTTTAAAATTGGAACTGTGGTTGTTAATCTTGTTTGGATATATGTTCAATGCAAATCTTTGTGTAGAAATACAATTATGCTATATCTGCTAACTTTTATCTTGGAGTAGATGATGTCATCAATTCTATTGCTCAGGACGTAGTATAAGATCATTCGTGCGTTAACTTGGTATGCATCATGCAAAAAACTACCGAATTTGGTAAATTTTTATAAATAGAATATTGGAATACAAAACCTGAAGTTTGCAAATTGGGAAAGCAGTTAATAAGGCCTTTTTGCACTAGGCAAGTTAGACTGCCAAGTGCCCTTCCCGTCTATACAATTTGAAGGCCATTCCAAAGTTGTGGCAAACTTCCTGTGTCGGCTGAATTGGTCATATGCGAGGGCCTCCATTCCATTTGTGTAATGTCTTAGAACACTGTTGATTTGGTTGTCATCCTTATATTTTTATGTATGAATCTTATCAACATTGATGTAATGTGATACAGGTAAGTCATTGATTCTTGTTGTGCTACGGTTCGGAAGTTCAAAACAGAGGCAAAGACTTTTGGGCAGAGTTTGAGTTGTATGTTGCGGAACTGTTGGTTGGAGTGGTGGTTAACGTTGCTTTGGTTGGCATGTTGGCACGCTATGCCCGTATGGGGGGACCATCTATATCTAAGGGATTCCTTGGACGAAGGCAGCATGCTTATGGAGCTCTTCCTAGCAGGTTAGTCGCTCAAGCCAGGGGTGTTTCTTAAGCCCAGACAATGAACGGTATTCAACTATTTTCCTCATAAAGAAATGTTTTCAACTTTCTTGTTCTGGATGTAGCCTCTATCTTACATTCTGAAAACATGTTCTTTTGCAGTGTATTTGAAGCAGAAAGACCAGGATGTAGATTTACCGTAAAGCATAGAATTGGTACATATTTTTATAAGGTAAGTTTCACATATCTGTTCTGAAACGTAGTGGAACTTCTGACATATTTATAATTGTTGATTAACCAATTCTGTTTCCAGGGTATCCTGTGTGGAATACTTGGCTTTGGAATTTGGATGTGGCATTATTGGCCAAGTGATTTCAAATTTGATCATGACTGCCAAGCGGTATACTTCTTATATACATGCTATACCTCTCACATGCTAATTGCTGCTTTTGCTCTTTTAGCAATTTTTAATCGCGGTTGGTATGTAGTCATTTTGAATGTCATCTGTAATAAATCCCTTTTTCTTTTTGGCGCAGAGAGGGGGCAGGGTTTTTCTTTTTGTTCCCATCAATTATTTGAGAAATCTTTGGATTCTTTGGGCATTTCCACTTTTTGGTATGGTGCATTACTGATGCCATCATTCATGTGGCAGTTACTAAGTCAGGAACCCAGTTGCAGTGCTTTTTGCTGCAAGTAATCCATGATAAGCCATATCATGCTGTCTTCCACTTAAGGAAAATGGAAGAACAAGTTTGCTTTGCTTTGCCCGTTTCTCTGTTCTGTCATTCTGTGTCTTATGTGCAGGTTTATTTTATTTTAAGAAGCTATGCTTTCACTTTTAGGCTTTTATCTTGTGCACATATTAATGACCGTGTGACTGGTATAGACCTGCTGGTAATTTTAGTGTAAAGACTATTAATTTGTACAAGTGAAATGAGATATAAAAGGTAACAATTACTTCAAGTATTATTTATTTTTTTAAAAAAGATTTTTACAAGTATTTTTTATCTTCAAGGAAGCAAGGGTGCACTGTTTTGGCTAGCGCATTCACTTTGGATTTGTGTGGATGCACCGTGCGGCCATGGACGTGGCTGCACACGTGTCTGCCGACAAATTTTTTTTTTCAATGCGGTCTGATTTGGTCCGAAACGGTCTGAAATAGGACCTGATATAGGTCTGATTCGGTCCAAATAGGACCCAATATGGGCCGAAATACTTATAAAATAAAATAAAATAAAAAACGTTACTTTCAAACTTATCTTTTACTTAATTTTTAGTTTCAAACTTTAGATATTGTATTCTAATTTATGAATATCATGTAATGGTTATGTATTCACTTTATTATCTACTATTGCTCTAAAATTGATAGCCATTATATGAAAAAAAAAATTGCTTAACAATATATAGAAAATATAAATAAAAATATATTTAATAATTCATGAATAAACGTATCCTGCCGTACCTATGTCCTACTTTTTCAAAAATTGCTGTGTTGCTGCACCGCACCTGCCTCCGCCTTTGAACCCGAATCCATACTCGTGCTTCCTAATTCATCTTTTATCTCTACAAATATATTCCTATAAAAAATCTCTACAAATAATCATTCTATTATATTTTTTTTTGTTTGATTAATATAATTTTTTTAAGGTTGTTAAGGACATATTTTTATGTAATTGGCATATCCTTTGACAAAACGCACGTTATTTGTATTTGGGTAAATCTAAGAAAGTTCAAGATGATCATTACAAGTGGTTAAATTGAAGACATGAAAATTACTCAGGAACTGCTCAAGAAAAGTATAATCTACAAGTCTCGATACTTTCTTGACGGAAGCTCGATTTGTCGAGATTCATTAAAGCTCGACATATGTCTCGATCTATCGAACTTACGGGATTCAGACTATAACCAGCAACGTTTTTATTCTAAAGACTATTTGTTTATAAGTTTGTATAATCCTTATTGGACTAGAAAAGCCCAAGGTTTGTGTAAACCTATTTGGAATAGGAGAGTCCATTAAACTCCTATTTAAAAGAGGTGGAAAAAGAAAAACCTGACCCTAGAAAGCTTCATAAGATTTTTCTTTTTGAAACCCTAGCCTCCTCCTATAGAAGAAAGAGTTTTTGGTGTGTTTCTTGTATGCCTTTGGGTTCTGTAATCAAGCAAAGTCTCTTTTACCAACATTGAAGATCTTATTGGTGTTTCTATGTGAAGCTGCTACAAATCAACTACAACAATCAAATGGTTGCTATGGAGTTAGTCACGTACTGGAATCCGTGCATCATTGGTTAGTCACGTACTGGGAGCCGTGCATTGAAATGAGAGATTGCTGCTATATTACAAGTCCAATTGGTATTGGGGTAAGGGTTCAACTGTAGGTTGGTATTAGGTACTGGGATTTCTTTTACTTGTAACCACTTGTTTTGATAATAATGGATTCTCAAGAGTGGTGACCTTAAAATTTCTGGTGGGGTTTTGCCTCAGTGGTTTTTCCAATTCGTAAACAAATCACTTGTGTCAAATTTATTTTCCGCTGCATTTAACTTAGATAGTGATTTGTTTGTACTACCATGCTCATTGCATGCAATTGAATCTAATTAATTTCACTTGACTAAATTAATTGATTAAGTTACTAAAGGGGTCAATTCATTCTTGGTCTATTAAAGGTAAACCATATTCTTCTAAATTCTTTTGTACCATATTATATTTGCTTAATATACAACTAAACTTTATAAGTTTTAAATTTATTATTTAAATTTCTCATCTCTTAAGGAATAAGGAGATTATTATAATAATAAAAACTCATCACAAAATTACAATGTTATCTTAACCAAAATTAAAATGAATCCAAAGGAATAACATATAGACTCTATAATAATTTATTACTCAAACAATTGGTAGGCATATTCAAATTCATAGTCATGTAGATTGTGTTTTGATAGAAACTCAAATTCCTATTTCCAAAATAACTAAGTATTAACCTAAACTAAAATTCAACCAAAGTTATAAAAGAGAGAGAGAAGACTTTGTGATGGGAAATTAAAAAAACACAATACCAAAACACAAATTTATATAAATTATTAAAAAAAAAACCATCAACCTTAATCAAAGTTATAAGAAAGAACAAAAATCCACAGAGAGAGAGAGAGAGAAAGTTATAAGAAAGAACAAAAATCCACAGAGAGAGAGAGAGAGAGAGAGAGAGAGAGAGAGAGAGAGAGAGAGAGAGAGAGAGAGAGAGTACGCACAATTTTTTGTGAGAAAAAAATATGGATTGAATGAGAAAAATGATAATTTATACAAAATAAAATGGAGAGAAAAAGAGTCAAAATATAAGAATGAGAAAAATATTAAGGAAGTGTAACAGTAAATGTGGACTAATAAGAAGAAGAGGAGTTTTTATTTTTATTTTTTATTTTAGAATAGGAAAAATAAAAGTTTAAAAAAATAAAAAAGAGGTAGAAAATAAGTGGATGATATGGCCGCTAATGTGGCTTAACAGAAGCATAGTAACAATAAATACTAAGCTTTAGTTTTTATATATATAAACTAGTCACAAACCCGTGTGTTGTGCGTAATAATTTTTTAGATAAAATACTATTTTAGCCCCTAAACTTTATAAAGAGTTTTTTTTTTTTTTTTTTTTTAAGTTTTATCATATTTTTCATAATCTTGTCTATAACATTTTTTACCATTATCATTTATTTATTGGTTGATGATTTGCATAACATAGACATTAAATAAGAGGTAAATTTTATGGTTATCATTAAGAAACAGATATCATGGTGGCTTAAATAGCTATAGATGTAATTATATTAGTGGTATGTTGAAGATTTTTTTTTTTTTTTTTTTTCAAGGAAATATGAAAATCATTTCTCTAGTTTGGTCTCAATCAATTAAGATATTTATAATATATTAACGGAATTAATAATGAACCTCAAAATATTTTTAATGTATGAAGTGGTTAGGTTAGTGGTATGTCAAATGTTTTATAAAAAAAATTTAAAAAAAAATTCCAAGGAAATGTAAAAGGCCTTTTTAAAAAAAAAAAAAGAAATTGTGACATTTTGAATTGTAGAAATATGATTATTTTAATTACCTTATTTATAGATTTTATTATTAAGTTATAAACATCTAAATTAAAGTAGATTAATATATAAATGCAAAATTATATTTAAAGTTATAACCACACATGATAAATATGTATAGATTTTTTTATTATTATTCATAAATCATTATTTCATTGTTTATTGAAGATGTGTATTTTTTGAAGACTAAAAGTATCCACAATTGCTTTAGCTAGAACTATATAACTATGCAAATATTGTTGCGAGTGGTTCCATCATTTGCAAAATATCAAGTTTGGTGGCCTTACAAAACAAATATTTTATTTTGCAAAAAACTTTACATGAACTCCTCTTTTGTGACAACCTTTTCTTTTTCTTTTTTTATTCTTTTTTTTTTTTTGGCCAAAACAACTTAAAATATTAAGATTTAAGTTAACACATGTGGTAGTTGTAAAACACATCAGTGATATGAAAAATAGAAATGTTTAAATATTTAAAAAAACATTTTTAGTAGATTGTAATATAAAACATTTTTTTCTCAATATTTTATGTAACTTTTCCCATAAGATCAATATTTTTGGCATTCTTTAAAGATAATACATAATATTTTTGAGAAGAAGAAAAAGAATCAGGGACGATGCTAACACATAATATAAAATTATTAAGTTTGCATGATTTAAATTTGTGGCAAAAAAATATTAATGTATCTTTGATAAAAGTTTTTATCTGAATGATATATAGTAGCTTATATTTTATTAGACTTGATTCAAAAAGTTCATTTTCAATAGCCTTTTAAGTCTGCAAATTGGTCAATCTATAGGCCTAGACACACTCAAAGGGTTTTATCTAAATTATAAATTATATGAATCTTTATCACACAAATATATTGATTCCCACAATGTATGGTAAAGGAAGGCAGGTTTGTGTCTAGCCATTTTCTTGATTTGTGCTGCATAATTTAATAATATAGAGAATGTGACTAGATTTAAATGTTGAATAAAATAAGATGAGAGAAAAAAAGAGTAAAAATAAAATATATAGCAATAAACATCAAATTATCCAAGTCATTCTATGTAATATAATAACATCATATTATTATATACTATATGCATAATGCAGTAGGATAATATTTAATCAAAGAGAATATAAACGATAACAACTTAAAACACAAAACTAAATTTCATTAACCCAAAGTAGAATTCTAATTAACGCAAAAATTCATCAACCTAAAGAATTGATGCAATAAAAATAAAAATAAAATATCAAACAAAAAATGAAAAACAAATTGAGAGAGAGAGAGAGAGAGAGAGAGAGAGAAGTAACATTTTTTGTATGAGAAAACTATACATAGAATGAAAAAGAAAATGTCAAATTTATAATAAGATGTTGAGAATAAGAAGAGTCAAAATAAAGGAAGATAAAAAGGTAGAGAAAAAATGATAATAAGGTCAAAAGTAGTGGGAAGATAAAGAGGTAAACGGGAGGGAGAGCTTTGGAAAACTAATAATAAAAATAATGGTTAAAAGATATTTTAATTTTTAAATAATGTAGTTTTTAAGTCACCTTAAAAGAGAAAATGTTTAAAAATATATATAAGAAAAATTGAAAACAAAAAATGATGACGTGGCTGCTGATGTGGCTCAACGTGAGTGTAGTAACATTAAATGCTACGCTTTAGCTTTTAGTAATATATAGATGTAGTTTTTAAGTCACCTTAAAAGAGAAAATGTTTAAAAATATATATAAGAAAAATTGAAAACAAAAAATGATAACGTGGCTGCTGATGTGGCTCAACGTGAGCGTAGTAATATTAAATGCTATGCTTTAACTTTTAGTAATACTAGCGTTTAACCCACGCAATGCGCGGGGTCATTTTACTTATTAGAAGACAATAAAATACATTAAAATTCTTCGGGGGCATGTTGTATAATTTAACTGATTATTAAAATAAACCAACATTAAACTGTTAAACTTTAATTACAGAAACAATATGTCATTACAATTCTAAAATAGTTGTATAGAACAACTTAACAAAAAAATTATATACATAAAAAATCAATAGATAAATATATGTGGTACAAATAGATGAATATAAGGTTTGTTAAGCAAGATGAGGTTTGAAAAAAAAAAAAAAAAAGCCCATCTACATCTTGTGATAATGACAAAGAAACAGCAAGTATTGATAAGGGTAGTTTCTATCTTCACCTTCTGATCATGATGAAAAAGCAACCACCAACAACCTATTTTGATATAGCACATCAAGGGAAATAATTAATAAATCAACCAAAGAATAAAACATACATACGAACACATAAACAAAAATAGAACTCTCACTAAAGTGTTTTAACTTCCTTAGACAATGTGGCTCAAGACACAGCAAACCCTTACATGTAAATTAATGGGAGAAAAAACGCAATGACTATGACACTTCAAAGCAAAGATTGAATAATTATAAAAATGGAAAATAAATTGAATCAAAATTAACTCAAGTCAATGTCAATATAAGTTTTTTTTTTTTTTTTAACATTTTTTTCATAGCAAATTTAGTAAAGAAAATTGAGTATTGCACATACATAGCATTGAAATAGTGAAAAGTGAAAACAGAGATAAAGGGAAATATACATTAAGTTTGAATTGTAACACATCTTAGTAAAGAAAATTGTCAAAAAAAAAAAAAAAAAAAAAACTTCAAATGATCCAAGTTCAATCAAACAAAACTATCAATTTATATAAACAGAAAAGCTAACATGATAACTTCACTTTTTTGCTTAGCATCAAAACAAAACAATTAATTATGAGATTCAAACGTTACTCCAAAAAAATATAGCCAAAAGTCTCGTCCTTGGACTTGCTCAAGGTCCTTGGTGTAAATAAACCTTCTCACGCTTTCAAAAATCTTCTTAAGTACCTCTTTGTTTGATTTTTGAATGCCCTTACAAACACAAAATGTCATTGAGTAGCATTTAGAAATTCACCCAGTGAAAGATTTTAAAGTTCTATACTTTGAAAAATTAAATTGAAATCTTCCAAACATGAGAATGTACTTTGTGACTCTAGTGGAAAACACTTGAACAACATGACTAACCCTCCAAGATAGCAAAATATTATAACAAATTAAGATGCATCAAACATGAAAAGAGCAAGAAACTAAATGCATATGAACAGATAAATAAGAAAGGATAACGCATAATATTTAAAACAACAATTCCATAGCAAAAGAGTAAAGGGTTCTTCAAATTGTTCATATTATTAAACTTATGTCTCAAAGGAAACAACAATTTCTAAAAATTTTATTGATTCAATTCTTTAAAAAAAAAAAAAAAAGTGGAGCACATCATTTAACAAGTATTTGAAATAAATAAATATTGGGACTCAAAGCTCAAATATTTGACATCTAAAAATATTGTCACGGTCTGTATTTCTTTGTGTTAGGTTCTAAGAATTAGGAACTAATGTATTAGAACTTCAATTTGTAATGTTGGCAAACCATGATCAAAACATTCTTTAAGTTGTGTGTTAGACTTGCTCAAAGTATGGCTCTTCATGTAAAGTTGGAATCGAGTTTTATGCAGAATTCATTGTGCACTTTCTGCCTGACTCGATCGATCGAAAATTAGGCTCGATCGATCGAAAATCGTGCAAATTGTTTTTCTGCAGAATTTTCCAACTCAACCCTAGTCCATTTAATGTATAGGGTTTTATGTTTTGCCCTAAGTATATAAGGGAAAACCCTAGCCACGTTTTCAGAGTTCTGTTTTGCTGTGTTTGTGAATCTTATTGTGAGATCTAGAGGTGTTTACCTTCACATACACTTAGGGTTTACAAACTCAAGACTTATGTCTAGAGCTTGGTAAATCATACAGTTGCAGAATCAAAGATCTTTAAGAAATACAAGCAGGTGTGCTTGTGGATTGCTGAAGAATTCAAGAAAGAAGGAGTCCATGGATCTCGAAGCTATCATGGGGTCGTGGTAGTAAGTTTCCTACACTTGGGTAGCAATAGGATGTTAGTGGTCTAAGTCTTATTGTGTAAACTTCAATTCTTTCATAGTGAATTCAGTTTTACCTTGAGGATAGCTAGGTTAAATCCTCCCCAGGTTTTTTACCGGTTTGGTTTTCCTAGGTCATCAGATCTTTGTGTTCTTTAATTTCCGCTGCTTTATTGTTTTTGATTATTTGTGTTAACCTAGTTCTGCTTAAATTACCTAAGTTAATCACTTGGCTAATTCTCTAGGTTAATCTGTTGGGTTTAAGGGGTCTAAACGAACTTACACTTTGCATACCTGTTGGTCTGTATTTTCTGCAATCTGCATACTTGTTGCTTTGAATTTCTCTGCGCATACCTATTGGTCTGTACTTCTCTACTGTATTAGCATCTTGTTCTTTTTGTTTTCAGCTTCTTGTTTCCTCTGTATTTGGTTTTCAGGGCTGTCTTATATGTATTTTTTTTCATCTGTTATCAATAAATAGGAACGAAAATCCAATCCAGATGCAAAGTCTGCAATCTTAGCCCTATTGATCAAATATGGCCAACCTCATTCTACGTTACAAAGCATGTGTATACCAACGAAATACAATTTAAAAATAAAATTGACACAATCACTGTGATATGTGAACTACATGGGGAAAAATCTAATACAAAGAAGTATATACTGGAAAAACTTGATAACAATGCTAGAAAAGAAACATGGGAAACGAAATTATAAAGGGAAAAAATGTTTCAAAAAAAATTTAAAACAGAATAAATAAAATGAAAGCTTTAAAGCGTAGAGATGTACTCAAAACAAATTGAACCCAAATATCCCTATGGAAAACCAAATCCAACACAAATAACGGATATTAAAAACCATTCTTAATCCAAATTCCTTATTCAAAACCAAAGCTAAGCCAAAAAAACTTAATGCAATCCAATCCAGTCAAAATAGCCAGATCCATATTAGATTTGATCCCAAATTAAAAAAAAAAAAAAAAAACAGAGACTATAACGGTAAGAACGAATCTGTTCAAACCATGGAAGGTAAAGCAGTTCTAGGTGAGAGACGAATCTGCATGCGTATTTATTGGTGTGACTGAACAGTGAGGAAACATGGATCTCCTCCCTCACCAACTCCAACTATTCAGTATTCTGAATTAGAACTTTTTTCATAGTGTAAGTGCCATCATTTGGACAATAAACCAAATTCAGATCAAAATCAAGATTTCATCCCCTTCCTCATCAAACAACTGGGAAAAAAAAAAAATAAATAAAAAAGAGACAAAAACAGAAGAACATATGTATATATAGTAAAAGAATGGTGAGGGCCAACTAAGATTATTATTTATTAGTGCAACACCTTGTCATGTTCTTCATATATATAGGGCAAAACATTGAAGCAGCGGTGCCTTGTAAAATTCCCTTTTTATGTATAATAATCATATTCTTTATAAATCTAAAATTTATAAACATAAGGATGATCAATTTTTAAATTTTGCTTGAATCAACCAAGTTAAAGTAAAGTAATCCATTTCTTTATTTAGAATGAATATTGTTGCATATATGAGCCAAACAGTAACTTTTAATTTCAAGTAAACATAGGGATTCAATGTGTGTGTGATAGATATAGATACATACACACACACACACCCTAAGAGCATTCATATCACTTGGTTGTATAATATCAAGTTATCATCAAAGAATAGGTGCTTGCTCAGTTTATAAAATAAAATAAAAAATGAGTAATGAATTCAATATGAGATTATTAAGCTCATTTTCATTCAAACATCAAGGCCTATAAAATTCAAAAAATGTAATTACATACACAGATCATCAAATCCCATATGCAGATATAAGGAAAAAAATAAAATAAAATAAAGGAGAAGATAAAAGAACAACAACACCCCACAAAATTAGGGAAAAAAAAAAAGATTTCAAGGCTGCCATACAGTGAACAAAGCAGTACCAACCGTGGAACCATGGAACCATAACAGTAGCAACCAAGAAGACCAAAATCCAGAACAAAACTGAATTTAACACATATACCTAAACCTATACAAATCCATCAAAATGTTGAAAACTAAGTCGTATTTTAATCCAAATCTAAAAAGAGTAAAAAAAAAAAAACCTTTCCTGGTGGAGGTTTCGACGATCTAATGGTGTGTTTGCCTATGGTTCTTGCTGTCTAAGGCTGGCATTGGCATGAAAACTAACAATCAAGGTAGCCCTTCAGCTTTACTTTACATTGATCTTAACGGTGTATTAAGATTCCCAAAACTGGTGTAGCCTTTCGCTTTTAAAATGTACATACATATAATGAACAAAGCAGAGATATGTGGCAGAGAAAGAAAGCAGTAGGAGAAGAATTTAAGAAACAGGGCAGTTCACCTAATGTCCTAGATCATGTTTCCTAACAATCACCATAAGGAGCTGTTAAATGAAATTGGTACAATCAATCATAGCAAATATAATTTGTACTAAGTTTCTCTACAAAAAGTTAGGAATACAACTATATCTATACAGCAGATACACTTGCCAATGCAACTTGGATAGAGTTAGATCCAGAATTACCACTTCAAATAGTTATCTTCTTCTCTAATTTATTTCTCTCTTTTCAATTGCAATTTCAAATGAAGGTACATTCTTAACAATACTCACAGTGGTTCAAGATTAATCTACATAGTTCCAATGGCTTTAAAAAAGGGACCATTCAGAAACAACAAATACAAAAACTTTAAAATTTAAAATAAAACTTTAGTGTAGTATTGATTACTCAAAGGTTTGCGCTTTGAGTAACAAAGCAAATCTGCATTTTATGTGAACTCAAAATCAAAGCACCTAATTATTCAAAATCAATTCTAAATACCCAAAACATTGAGCCAAGCCAAATACCCTAAAAACAAAACTTCTTCTAACCAAAATCCCTTAATCAAAACCAAACCTTACCCAAAATACTAATCTAAATCATAATTATCCCCCAATTGATTCTACAAATAAAAACTAAAAACCCTTAATGAACTTTACCGGTAGCAATTCCGGTAGTCTAATAGTGGGTGGAGGCTTACGGTAATGACAAAACTTGTGGTGGCGCCTCTCTCAATCCATGGCGCATTTACTTAATAGTCTAACAATTATTCTTCCTTTTCTTCCAAAAAAATCTCCAATATATAGATCTCTTTGCACCCTGTGTCTAACCGACTCTACCGTTCTCGGACTTTTGGCCTCTAAACCTTGATTTTCCAAGGCCAATTATAAATACCCTAAAATTAAAGCAAAATCAAACACAAAATTAATTGAATCCAAATACTCCCAAGAGTTTTTAGTATACTGAGAAACTTAATCGAATCAAAAAAATCAAATCAAAACCTAATGTAACCCAAATACCTAAATACAAATCAATCCAACCAAATTTCTCAAAACCAATTCTTATTTCATACCCAGATCTAAGAAAAAAAAAAAAAAAAAAAACTTACCGGTGGTAGTTTTCTCTCTCTCTATGTTCGTATCTCAAATCCTGCGTCCACCTTTAGGTTACCGGTGCCGATTCCGGTAGACTAAGTCCGGCAAGGGACGAACGGTGGTGGGAAAATGATGGTTACAGTCCACCGGGCGTATGAACTTTGCTTCCTCCTCATCTCCGTATCGCAAGCTTTTTTTTTCTTTTTCTTTTTCTCCTTCTCTGTCTCTATATCGCAAGCCTAATTGTACTTTCACTGGTTAATTTTTTTATTTGTAGAGAGGCTTTTTTATTTTATTTTAACGGTTTTTTTAACCGGTTATTTAATTTATCCTTTTTCTAACCAGTTATTTGAAAGGTGAAGCGTTGCAACGTGCGGTTGGTTATACTTAAATGCTGTGCACGTGTCAGTTTTTTAAGGGGTCATTTTTCCTAACGTGGCAGCGCCTCCTTAAAAGCTTCTGCTATTATATATAGTATTAGATATAGATATAGATGTGTAATGAAATATGTTTTAAGATGATAATATATAGGAATTTTTCTTAGAAACCATTTCTTCTTGAACTAAAAAGTGGAAATGTAAAGTATGCACCATTGTGTCTGTTGAGTCGGTGGCTATAATTTGGTCTAACATAGAAGGCTAAGTCCTTGTTGTAGTAGGATATTGATATTGCCGACTATAGTAACCCTTGTGCAATGTTAATACCCTAGCCGACTTAATGTATGTATATAAATTAAGTTAGTGTTGCGGCAATTCATTATGTGAAAAGTAGAATTATATTGTGTGAGAAAGAGTAGTCCTACAAGACTAGTGCAAATACAATAGGGTGCTCTATTCTTTATGTGAGAGAGCCAAGAGAGTATTTGGGGTTTGGGTCTTGTGAGAGTACTATTGTGCTACTATTGTAATCTCCTTATTTTATAGTGGAACTGTCTCTGTCGCCGCTTGTGGATGTAAGCAATTGCTGAACCACATAAGTCCTTGTGTCTATTATTTTCTTCTTTCTTCTTTCTTCTTTAATCTTGCATTAGTGGGTGTATTTTCACATCAATTGGTATCAGAGCTCTAGGTTGGTTGATCCAACGGAGGTTAATGCTTCTATTGCCAAGGTAGACGTAGTTAAGTTCGATGGGACTGGTAACTTCGGGTTATAGCAAAGAAGGGTGAAAGACCTATTGATACAGTAAGGTTTGGTGAAGGCTTTATATAGGGAAACAAAGAAACTAGAGAAGATGACTGATGGCGAATGGGAAGAACTTGAGATAAAAGTTGTGAGTACAATTCAGCTATGTCTAGCAAATGAGCTTATGTATGATATCATGGATAAGATGTCAACTGCTACTATATGGTTGAAGTTAGAGAGTCAGTATATGTCCAAGTCCCTCACAAATAAATTGAATCTTCAGCGAAAACTTTATGTGCTTAAGATGGTAGAGGGTGCGGATTTGGCTCAGCACATCAACACGTTCAACCAAGTTATTGTTGGAAAAATACTTGTTTGTATCACATACAAAATATACGTAGCGAAAAATTAACGGATCTACTTCATTCGCAATTGATAACATGTTCTATATAAGTTTTAGAATTTAAGAACAAGAAAGCGTACCTTGGTGCGGTAAAATTCAAAAAAAAAAAAAAATATTAGAAACACTTGGAACATCTTTAATCTTCACTCCAATTCCACTTAATGCTTAAGAAGTGTGATCCTTCAATCAATTTTCAAGGAGAGAATAAGAGAGTGTCTAACACTTATATACAAACCATTTCATGTTCTTATGTGATCTTAATGAAAACACTTATGAAAAGACATATGAAATTCTGTATGTTTCTCCCCTTATATATAACAGATTATCTAATTGGGCTAGCATTTTGGGCCATTCCAATTGGGCTCTAGTATGTGGCTTGGAGTGGGACCAAAAGGAAATAAATAAAACTCTAGCTCTAATGGGCCTTGGGCTTTTCTATCAACTCTTGACAAGTCTAAAGTTACCATTAATTATATTCAATACCACTATATGAATATAATTGCACTCTAGGTCTTATAAATAAATTATATTCCAATACTTTTTTTATACATGCAACCCCTTTATTAAAATATTCGTAGTATACAAAGTCATGAATATAGACTGCCACTTTGAAGATTACTACATCTTAATCCTTGAGTACCCGGTTTAATCCTTTATGTTATTCATTATATATTTATGAAATCCAATTCCATAAATATATACTTTAGTAACTCCTTACTAAAATGGTTGGGCCCAACACTCTGAATAACAAAACCTATTAAACTTATCTCAAGGGAATATTTTATATCTTTGTTAAGAGATTATGATTTTCATCTTGAGAATATATGTTCCATCAATACAAAATACGGTTGCCCAACATATTGAGGTTTTGATCGTGACTTATAGATCTCACTCCTGATATATCAAAGCAACCTACACTTCATAATTAGGTCCATTATTCTCTCAAGATTTAGAGTTGATGCAAATAGAAGTCGTGAGATTTATTATTCATTTGACAATCGTTAGGAGAATAATAAACCTCACAGTGGTCCAGTTCAATATGTTTTAACTCTTAAAACATATCAACATATAAACTAGAAGTCTCCACTTCCATGATCAAGACAAATCATCTTAGTTCATATGTTATAGTCTTCGCAAATGAAGTGCCCAATATCATCACCGACTACGAACTAAAATTCTGAGTTTACAAAGAACTTGTGATTTATATCTCCTGTGACTTTTCACATAAATCACGTACTATGCATCTCATGGACTAAGATAATGTTCCATTAGTTCATTTATAGATAGTCTCATATAATTAAACAATTTAATTATTTATGACATGTCAATAAATTGGATTTTAGGACATAAACCCCAATAGTTATTAGTGACATGTTAAGGATCGATATAAAATTCAATGATGAAGATAGGGTGCTGATGCTTTTGATCTCACTCCTGGCTTCCTATGAATACTTGCTTACAATCTCCTATGTTGGAGGAAGGAGACACTGGAATTTAGAAAGATCTCAGGAGCCTTAATGGATCACTACCATCGAAAACAGAATTCGAGTGAGAGTTCTAGGGAAAGGCTCATGGTAAAGGGTAATCAAGATCATGGAAGGAAGAAAGACAGGGATAACATCTTTGCCAAGGGACACAATAGATCCAAATCCAAGAGTAAGACAGTGAAGTGCTATAAATGCCAAAAGAAATGGAATATTAGGCGAGACTATCCAAAGTGGAAAAGAGACAAAGATAAAGATAAGGAAGGGTCCTCAAGATCTGCCAACGTAGTAGCAATATATGCAGATTCAAATGGAGATTTGTGATCTGTTTCATCAGATGTAGACCGGTTGATCGATTCTTGGGTTCTAGATTTAGCATGTTGGTTCCACATGACTCCTCACAGGGATTGGTTTGACACTTAAAGGTTAGTTAATTGTGGTTTTGTTCTAATGGAAAACAATGTTGTTTGCAAAGTTGTTGGAATAGGAACAATTAAAGTTAAGATGTTTGATAGTGTTGTGAGGACATTAAAGGATGTAAGACATGTTCTAGATTTGAAAAAGAATCTTATTTCATTGGGAACCCTAGACTCTAATGGCTTTAGCTATAAGTTTGAAAATGGGATAATGAAGGTATCAAAGGGTGCTATGGTTATGATGAAGGGATAGAAAGTAGATGTTAATATCTACAAATTGCTTGGTAGCACCATTGTAAGTGGTGCTACTGCAATTATTGAATCTAAGTAGGATGATACACTCTTTGTGGCATATACGATTAAGGCATATAGGTGAGTGTGGTATAAGAGAATTGCAGAAAAGAAATCTGTTAGCTGGAGTTAAGTCATGCAAATTAGATTTCTATAAATATTGCATCATGGGAAAGCAGTGTAAGGTGGGATTCAAATCTTCCACACACAAGACAAAGGGTATTTTTGGATTATGTTCATTCTGATATTTGGTGACCTGCGAAGGTTGTCTCTAAAGATGGATCTCGGTATTATATAAGTTTGATTGATGACTATTCTAGGAAAGTTTGGGTTTACTTCTTGAGGAACAAGTCTGATGCCTGTGAAAAGTTCAAGAAGTGGAAAGCTGAAGTAGAAAATCAAATGGGAAGGAAGGTCAAGTGCCTTAGAACTAATAATGGCACTAAGTACACAAATAAGGAGTTCTTGAGGTTTGGTGAAGAGCATGGCATTAGGAGGTGCTTTATGGTACCAAGAACACCTCAACAAAATGGAAGAGATGAGAGGCTTAACAGAACATTTGGAGAAATAGTTAGGTGCATAAGATTGAATGCTGGGCTTCCTAAGGTCTTTTGCGCTAAAGTTGTGAATATGGCTTGTTACATCATTAATTGATTGCCTAGGTTTTCACTTGACAGGAAAGTTGCTGAAAAGGTTTGGACTGAAAAAGAAGTTGATTATTCTTCAATAAGGATCTTTGAGTGTCCTGCCTATATGCATAATCCTAGTGAAGAAAGGTCAAAGTTTGATTTAAATTCAAAGAAGTGCATCTTTCTAAGGTTTAAGAAAGGTGTAAAAGGTTACAAGCTTTAGGATCGAGTTGCAGAAAAAGTGGTGATAAGTAGAGATGTGGTCTTTGATGAAAGTCCATGATAAAAGCTTTTAGAAAGGAAGATGAATCTCAAGCAGTGGGAAGCAGTAGTGACAGCAGTAAATCAGTCATGCACGTGGAGCTAGATGAAGTGGAGTCTCAGCTAGAAAAGGAACCTTACAGTATAAAATCAGATAGGCATAAACGCAACAAAAAGACCACCAGTGAGGTATGGTTTCGAGGATCTTGCTTCTTATTGTTTACTAATCAGTAGAAGGATGCTTCCAATTTCAGGAATTAATTGATAGCTCTGAAAGGGACAAATGGATGGGAGTTATGGTAGACTAGATGGAAACCTTGAATAAGAACAAGACTTGGGAGTTATCAGAACTTCCAAAGGGAAAGAAATCGATAGGTTGCAAGTGGGTGTTTAAGAAGAAGGAAGCAGTATCAAATAAGGAAGGAGAATAGTTCACGACATGGTTGGTAGCCAAGGGATACTCACGAAAACAAGGGATTGACTACAATGAGATTTTCTAACTAATGGTTAGGCATACTTCTATCAGGGTGGTGTTGGCCTTGGTAGCACATTAGGATTTGGAATTGGAACAAGTGGATCTGAAGACGATATTCCTTCATGGGAATTTGGAGGAAGAGATCTTCATGGAACGACCAGAGCGGTTCAAGCAACCCAGTACAGAAAATCTTGTCTGCAGATTGAATAAGTCCCTTTATGGGCTTAAGCAATCACCTAGACAATGGTACAAGAGGTTTGATTCCTATATGATTTAGATTGGTTATACTCGTTGTGAGTATGATTACTGTGTATATGTTAAAGTGCTTGATGATGGTTCTTATATTTATTTGTTACCGTATGTTGATGACATGTTAATTGTTGCTAAGAGCATGTGTAAGGTTGATAAGCTAAAGTCTATTGTGCAAAGAGTTTGACATGAAAGACTTGAGTGCTGCTAAGAAAATTCTAGGTATGGAGAATCGTAGGTATAGGAAGGCAAGAAAGCCATGGTTGTCTCAAAAGAACTATATTAGAAAGGTTTTTGAAAGATTCAACATGCAAGATGCTAAGCCTGTAAGTACTCCAATGGAAAATCATTTTAGATTATCTGAGAGTTAATGCCCAAAGGATGAGAAGGAACTCGAAGACAGGTCCCATATGCAAGTGTTGTTGGGTGTTTGATGTATGCAATGGTCTACACTAGGCCAGATTTGGCTCATGCAGTGAGTACTATCGGCACGTACATGGCAAAACCTAGTAAAGATCACTGGAATGCAGTGAAGTGGATATTCAAATACTTGAAAGATACTTCAGAACATGGGATCTTGTTTACAGGGCAACAAGGTGATAATTTAGTGGTAGGGTATGTGGATGCAAATTATGTAGGCAATGTGGATGATAGTAAGTCTACAACAGGTTATATTTACACATTGTTAAGCAAACCTATCTGCTGGAGATCCACATTACAATCCGTAATAGCCATGTCTACTATTGAAGTTGAATACATGGTTTCAGGTGAAGCTACAAAGGAAGCACTGTGGTAGAAAGGGCTAGTCAAAGAGCTTGGTTTGAACCAAGGAGGAATTCAATTGCATTATGACAATTAGAGTGCCATTTATTTGGCAAGGAATCAGGTTTATCATACGAGGACAAAGTATATTGCTGTGAGGTTCCACAAGATAAAGGAGTTGATTGTTACAAAAGATATTTTTCTTGAGAAGGTTCACACTTCAAAGAATGCAGCTATGTTGATGAAGCTGGTTCCAAAGGACAAGTTCAAGCATTGCTTGTGTTGGGAAATTCAGACCCCGGTTGATAGAATTAACAAGTTTTAAACCCAAGTTGTTAATTAGATTTATTATGAATAAACTTTGTTAAAACAAACAAACATTAATATCATGTCAATATCATGCATAACAGAATAGTAAATATGACAAGATATGATGACCCAAGAAAACCAATGAAACAAACCAGTGTCACAGTAAAAAATCTGGGGGGAAACCTTCCCGAAAAGCAATTCACTATAGTAAAGAGAAGTTTCAAATTTAATACAAAACCTTTGTCCCTAGACTCTACAATCCCCATAGATGAACTCACAGTAGAAACCTTCTACTGCATCAGAACCTCTGAACTCTTCAATATATGAACACCACCCTTTTAATGCACGAATCCAGTACGTGACTAACTCACCAACTTGAAGAAGATTGTTGGCTGCAAAGTTCTTCACTTCATTAACAATGAAGAACACGAAGCTCCTTGGTCATAAAACCCAACGGCATACAAATGCAGCAGCTTCTTCAAAAGAAAGATGAACTAGAGCAAATTCTATCTCCAGTCACAATTTGCATGAACAAAACTTTGCCTCACACTTGCATAACCTTTGATGGCACTTAAAATAATCCTTATATGTGTTTAGGGTTATGAGAAAAGAAAACCTAAACAAGTATACACGAATTGGTGTGAAATCAGATCTGAAAAATTGATTTTCATAAATCTGGATAGATAGGTTATTTATCTAGTAACTGTCGAGCATCGGGCTAAACAAGCCTTTTAAACCTCGATAGGTTCTATCTATCGAGCTAGCTGTCGAGCTTTAAAATCCAGCACTTCTTCACTTGATTCTTGGACAGATTTGATTGGCTTTAACACTTGGACTTGAAACATTGTTCCTTGAAGTATTAAACACATCCTAGATCTACCCAATTACAAGTAAAGTGAGTTTTGTCAAAGGATTAGCCAATTCTAAATTACATATGTTCCTAACATGATTCACATATGTCTTAACAACTTGGACTTGGTCGGTGTTTGTAGCTTGTGATAGCCCCAAGGGCTATAGTAGTGGCGACGAAGGTATAAGTTTGTTGGGCTTGACCAAATTCAAGCCAAGGTGGAGATTTGTTGAGTCGGCGGCTATAATTTGGTCTAACATAGAAGACCAAGCCCTTGTTGTAGTAGGACATTAATATAGCCGATTATAGTAACCCTTGTGCAATGTTAATACCCTAGCCGACTTAATGTATGTATATATATTAAGTTGGCGTTGCGGCAATTCATTATGTGAAAAGTAGAATTATATTGTGTGAGGAAGAGTAGTGCTACAAGACTAGTGCAAATACAATAGGGTGTTCTATTCTTTGTGTGAGAGAGTCAAGGGTGTATTTGGGGTTTGGTTCTTGTGTGAGTACTATACTACTATTGTGCTACTATTGTAATCTCCTTATTTTCTAGTGGAGCTTTCTCTGTCGCCGCCCGTGGATGTAGGCAATTGCCAAACCATGTAAATCCTTATGTCTATTATTTTCTTCTCTTCTTTAATCTTGCGTTAGCGTGTGTATTTTCACAACAGTGTCTAATGTAATTCCTGTTCTGTGTTATGGATATTATATCCAAGGCTATGATTGGCACCCTATATCTAAAGGGTTGGATTGGATTGCATTGAATTGACTATTTTTTGTACTATGCTTGGAAAATTCTTTGATTATATTAAATAGAGAAAATATCTTACTGAATTCTTTTGCTAACGGATTGTGGGCGGTGGTAAATATTGGTGGTGGTAAGGATTTCTTAAAAAAAAAAAAAAAAAGTAATTATTGTTGGTTAATCATCACCAACAAGCATAAGTGCACAGCGGTTGGCCAATGATGGCAAATTCACATGGCTGGCAATTCGCTGCTGGCAAAAAGTTGGTGGTAACCTCAAGATGGCCAATTGCAACTTTTGGACAAACTGATAGGGTGACATATTATCCCCACAGGCTATATACAATAATACCACTTCCATCCTTGTGTTTTTATGTATGCCACATGGAAGATTAAAAATTCCGAAGGGATACCACTGCCCACCCTTGGTGTGATGGTCACTTTACAAGTATAAATGCTTGTGGGGTGGGGGGGCAAGGGCTGGGGTTCAAGTTTCCGGGAGAGAGCTTCACACACATATATACTTAGATTAGGCTAGAATAAAATTTCTATCTTGTATCCCAAAAAATTCTGAAGGGATTAGTATATCCAATCCAATTGGCCATGCAAAATTAATAAATATGAATAATTTTGTCCAATCCAACCTTTATCACATTGCATCATATATGCGTTACTTCACTGTTTAGGTTTGCTACAATTTGTCAGGCTCATTGCCTTAAATATGATCTTGATACAAGTTTTTGGTATCGCTGAGCCAGTACATATTTTATTGTTCTTACTAGTTCCTCACCAGTTTTGAGATAATCCAAGACGTTTTGGTTGGGTATGTTTCCTTGATGTTTTTCTAACTTTATTGTAGTTGTTCCTTTTCTCATTAAGTTTGTTAGGTTCTAAAAGTTTAGAACAATTGGCAAATCGTGAACACAAACTTGTCTAAAATATAAATCCTAGAGTCTATAGGTATTATTAAACAATGCTCAAGGTGATTCAAGTCAAGATTTAAACAAGTAAGCTACAGATAGAAGATTTCAGAATTTTCCTGGTTCGATCGATCAAAAGACAAGCTTGAGCGATCGAAACACAAGTCTGCAGAATTTTAAGTCGGCCCAATAGCAATTCAAGCCTAAAAGGGATTAGGGTTTCAGATCTACTTCTTCTAGTATATAAAGGAAACTTAAGCACGTTTTTAATAAGGCTTTTTAGAGAGATTAGAGTGCATCTTGTGCCTTTGTAGATCTAGGGTTTTGTACCCAAAAGCTCTCTAAAGTCTTCTACTGGTGTTATTCCTTGAAGAATCTCAAGATCCGGTGTTGTAGAAGTTGCTGCATACAAGATCAACGTCTAAGGAGATCCAAAACCTTTGAGTGGAGTCTCAAAGTCACAAGCAGGTGAGCTGGTGTTGTTGCAAAGGCCTAAAAGAGAAGGAATCTGTGGATTCGAAGCTTGCACGTGGTTGTGTCAATAAGTTCTACATGTGGTAGCAATAGGATATTAGTGGTCTAAGTCTTATTGTAAACTTCAATTCTCTATAGTGGATTTGTTTCTACCTTGAGGATAGTTAGGTTAAATCCTCCCCAAATTTTTTACCGGTTTGGTTTTCCTGGGTCATCATATCTTTGTGTTATTTACTTTTATGCTGCTTTGCATGATATGATTGTTTTGTTTTAACCTAGATCTGAATAATAAACTTAAGTATTCACTTGGTAAATTAATTAATTAAGTAAAAAAATCTAGTTTACAGGGATCTAAGAACCTAACAAAGTTTGTTTTCTCTTCCAATTTATAATAGCTCAAATTCTAGATTTGATGCTTATTGTATATATTGTGCAACATTTGAATTAATGTGATTGCCATGTTGTGAATCTTGGAGTTGATTTGTCCCACGTTGATATTCCTGGTATTGGATGTCTTGCTTGTGAAGTCAAAGACTCAAACTTTTTCTACCAGACAAAACAAAGATACAATTTAGAGATAGTGAGATTGTGGGAGGGCTCCTCTGAGGTTATAGTTGTAGATTTGCATCTACACAGTGGAGCTGAGCTACTAAAAAATTCTATCCAGAAGGGGTCTTCAGCTTATTTATGAACCACATTCAGCAATACGAGGATTAAGGAGTTATGTAGGAATTTTATGATGGTAAAATGTACTCAATTGTGCTTGATGTGGTATTCAATCTAGATTCCATTATTAGAATGCCTTAACTTTTACCTATAAAAAGAAAATGATAAGCTTCTATTCTTATTGAACTATTGCAACTTTACAGCAGGAGCACGACATACTTCTGGCAGTAGTCTGCTGTAGGTACTTACCATTGAAACTCATAGCTCTACACAGAGAGTATTGTTTGCCAAAAAGTGAACCAAGATCCATTGCGCTGTTTGATAATTTCTTGTACCTAGTGTAGTACTGGTGGAAAACTTGAGTTTGATGCAGCATGTTTTATTGCAGTTTTTGATGTTTCCTGATTTGCCATATATTCACCATTTTTGTCCTGGACAAAGATTTGGTCCAAAGTCCAAACATGTTTGGAGCATCTTTTCCAACCCATTAGGCCATTACATGGTGATTTATAAAACTATTCATGTGTATTATTTAAACAAATCACATGACTTACTAAAAAAGTCATGTGACTACAATTACACAAAAATGGTCTCTTCAATCGCCACATACTGGATTGTAGAAAACTTTTTCCTTTTTTCCATGTTTTTTGTTTCCTCTTTTGTAGTAAAGACATGTTCTATTTATGTTGCCTACCTTGAATATTCATTTCATATTGACTATTACTACATTTTGGGGAAGATTGCCTTCTTTATTCAAACTTATCTTCTAGCTCTGAGTGTTAACTAATTTTGAAATAGTTTTAGTTTTAGTTGCCATCTATATAGCCTATGCTCTTGGCGATAACTTGAGGTTTAATTGTCATCTACCTTGTGATTCACCAACAATGTATATGGTGGGATGCAATTTGTGGACTGGACTAGATGGAGCGGGGTGCAATAATAATTGTATGGCGTTTCAATTTTAAGTAGGAGTTGTTTTTTAGGGGGACTTAATTTTTTTTCATTTTATGTCTGGTACTCTTTATTCTATTGGATTTTTATTTTGTACCATTTCCAAATCTAGAAATGCTAGCAGAGGGCTGTTTTATCCTTGTAGTTTACATAAGCCCCAATGCAGTTTGACCTTTCAACCAATTGGCAGAGATTTGTATTATCGTTTTGTTATTTCTTCTCTCTTGGGACTAGAGGTCACCAATTAGTAAGTTAGTGTACCCTGAGTTTCTTTTAAAGGAAGAAACTGAATTCTGATAATACCCAATCTTGTCTATCTTCTACTAGGCTTTTAATTTTTCTTTATCCTAGGTCATTTTGAATGGTTTGCAAGTCCTTAACATAATCATGACAAAGGGCCCAATAAATCCTTGAAGTCTACATTTTTTAGTTGCACTAAAGATGCAAAAGTTTGAATTTATTTTTGATGGGATGAAATTGATTATTAGACCTGAATCTTTTGAAGGATAGCTAGGGTCTCACATTTAACTGACATAAAACTGCCCTGGTTACCCTTAACTCAAAGACATTGATCGGTTTCTGAGAAGTAAGAAAAGTAGCTGCAACTGATTGGCTCTAGATTTGGTCTTCTTACCACACATAACTGGGTAGATTATAGGACTCCCCCACACCACGAAAATCGAATAACACTCCTCTATCACTACAAGCAAAATGGGCTACTGTGGCGGACAAAAAGCGTTGCTAAAGTCCAAAAAAGCGTCACTAAAGGTACATTTGACCTTTAACAGTGGGTGCTATTACGGTGGTCCTTGTTATTATTGCGGTGCCGCTGTAGATCTATTGCGACGGTAACAAAAAGCACCACTATAGATGTACCTTTTAGTGGTGGTTTTGGTTTATTGCGGTAGGCAGAAAACCACCGTCATATGAGGTTAGAATTCAGGTCAATTGACCTTTACCAGCAGGTAATAAGCGCCACTATAGGGCTTCATGTAAAACAGAACATACACACCTTTTAGCGGCAGTTATGACTGCCGCTATATGTGTGTGAAGCTTTAGCGGCAGGCTATAAATGCCGCTGTAGGGCTTCATTTAAAACTTAATTTTAGACCTTTAGTAGAGCTTATTACCCATCGCTATAGGATACATTTTTTTTTCCCTTGGTTTTAAAACCACAAACCTATTAGAAAGAACCTGTAATAATTTTAGCTCTATTGAAACTATACCACAAATGTAACTAATTAACAGCATCACAAATGTCTCCAAATTAAAAATGTTAGTTTGAAAGTAAAAAATGAATGTCATAGATCCGAAAAATGAAACCAAAAAAAAAAATGAATGTCATAGATCCCTAAAATGTCAAGAGAATATCCAAGAGTACCTAAACCATTTGCAACCAAAAAAATGTTTGTAAGACCTCAAAATTCCACAAATATCCAAGACAATGAGAGCTTAATAAACCTTGCTTACTAGGTAGGAAAATAAAACACTAACCAAAGTGTGTTCTAGTTAGTAGATGAACTCCCCACACTGCCACAAATTTCATTGAAACCTTTGCTCCTTAAAAATTATATGATGCCAACTTTTTGGTTAAACAAGTTTGCAAATATTCAATATAGAATACTTACTATACTAAAGCCAGTTGCACAAGATTTTGTCTTAATCCATTTGCCCTTCTCTTCATGCTTTAGTGCACTAATACCCTACAAATAATTTTTACAAATAAAGATAATAAGATGACAATTTTGCACTAATTACAACCAAAATAGCTATAATCCGAATAAAAAGTAGAGAAAACCGAAGCTTAGAGCTTGCACTATTTACAATCTAATATTACTCAAACACAACCAGAAAAACCACAAGAAGAAATAACAAATAAATTAATACAAGCCCATGCATTGTTTAGATAACAGAACATCAAAACCTCAACTTTATACAAACAAAGAAAACTGAGTTAAAAAATGAAAATAAAGTATGACACTAATTCTTTCTAATCTTTCTAATATATTACATATGTAATGGGTGGTAGATTCAACATGATTGGTTCAAGTCAATAGAATGTTCGCTGAGATGCTTATAGGGGTAATTTGACACCCACTTTTGGCAACTACTTGTTTGTCAACTACTTGATTTTTCTTTTTCTTTTTCTTTTTTTCTTTTTTTGTGTAAACCAAACCACATAATATAAAGAGCCAGCCTACTTCACTTGGACCTTACAACGTGTTATTAGACTTCTTTGCATGATCACATTCTCAATCTTTCATCTAAGATATATATTTTTTAAAAAATGTAAGGAAGCCTTAATCTTTCATCTAAGATATATATTATAAAAAAAAATAAATAAATAAATAAAGGTAAGGAAGCCCTAGATTTCCTTACAATATAGTATAAGCCAAGATGCAACCTTCATAATCATGCTTCTGCACATTGGGCAAAGCACATCAGCCTTGGCAAAGTAAAAATAATCAATCCCAATCTACAATACTATAAACTCAAATATACATCTAACATCTCTAGAGTACCAGGATTCTCAATTTGTCATTTGAATCTCCACAAT